>SJXQ01008295.1:0-23758 GCA_006408695.1 Aepyceros melampus | reverse complement strand
GGAAAACTGATGTGTTTATGGTATGTATCTTCTTATCCATGAACATTACATACCCTTCTGCTTATTTAGGTCTTTTAAAATGACTTTCAGTAAAGTTTTATCACTTTCTGCACATAGGCCTTATGACTTTCTGGTTAGATTTAGTACTGGAAATTTTATATAAATTTTTTTTGGGAGAACTATATTTTTGTAAAAAAGTAACTACATGTTAAAATTATGTTTTCTAGTATTTATTGCTGCTGTATAGAAATGTAACGTTTTTATTTACTGACTTTACAGGCAACTACCTTGATAACACATTGTTACTTCTAAAAATGTGTGTGTCTTTTAGGTTTGCTATGCAGATAATCACATCATTTCTGAATAACATGTTTTTTTCTTCATAATACTTATGCTAGGACTTTCACTACAATGCTGAGAAGAAGGGGTAATGGTGGGCATTCTTTTTCCTGACTTCAAAGAATTATTTAAAATACTTCTTCCATTAAGAATTATCTTTGATAAAAATGTTTTGTGGATTCCTCTCATCAGATTAAAGAAATTCTTTTCTATTCTTAATTTGTATTATCTTTAGTTCATGAATGTACTGAGTTTTATCAAATGCAATCTACTGAAATGATTTCATAATTTTTCTCCTTTAATTTGGGTGATGAAATTTTAGCTTCTCCTGAAGCTAGACCACAGACTAATATACTTATGAATATAAATTCAAATGGACTGACTGGCTTATCAGCAGCAGAAACAGGTGTGTGTGTGTGTATGTGTGTGTGTGTGTGTGTGTGTGTTGGTTTGTCAGGTTGTTTCATTAAATCAATCATTTTCTGCTTTATATATTTTGAAGTTATCTTACTGGGTATGCATAAGGTTATCAGTCAGTTCAGTTACTCAGTGTCTCTTTGAGACCCCATGGACTGCAGCATGCCAGGTTTCCCTGTCCATCACCAACTCCCAGAATTTGCTCAAACTCAGGTCCATCGAGTTGACGATGCCATCCAACCATCTCATCCTCTGTTGTCCCCTCCTCCAGCTGCCTTCAATCTTTCCCAGCATCCGGGTCTTTTCTAATGAGTCAGTTCTTTGCATCAAGTGGCCCAAGTACTGGAGCTTCAGCTTCAACATCAGTCCTTCCAATGAATATTCAGGACTGATTTCCTTTAGGGTTGCCTGGTTGGATCTCCTTGCAGTCCAAGGGACTCTCAAGTCTTCAACACCACAGTTCAAAAGCATCAATTCTTTGGTGCTCAGCTTTCTTTATGGTCCAGCTCTCACATCCAACATGACTACTGGAAAAACCATAGCTTTGTTGGCAAAGTAATATTTCTGCTTTTTAATATGCTGTCTAGGTTTATTGTAACTTTTCTTCCAAGGAGCAAATGTTTTTAATTTCACGGCTGCAGTCACCATCTGTGGTGATTCTGGAACCCAAGAAAATAAAGTCTGTCACTGTTTCCATTGTTTTCTCATCTATTTGCTATGAAATGATGGGACAGGATGGCATGATCTTAAGAGTTTTGAATGCTAAGTTTTAAGCCAACTTTTTCACTCTCCTCTTTCACATTCATCAAGAGACTCTTTAGTTCCTCTTCGCTTTCTGCCATAAGGGTGGTTTCATCTGCATATCTGAGGTTATTGATATTTCTCCCTGCAATCTTGATTCCAGCTTGTGCTTCATCCAGCCTAACATTTTGCATGATGTACTCTGCATATAAGTTAAATAAACAGGGTGACAATATACATACAGCCTTGTTGTACTCCTTTCCCAACTTGGAACCAGTCTGTCGTTCCACGTCTGGTCCTAACTGTTGCTTCCTGACCTGTATACAGATTTCTCAGGAGGCAGGTAAGGTGGTCTGCTATTCTCATCTCTTGAAGAACTTTCCACAGTTTGTTGTGATCCACACAAAGGTTTTAGCATAGTCAATGAAATAGAAGTAGGCATTTTTCTGGAATTCTTGCTTTTTCGATAATCCAACAGATGTTGGCAATTGACCTCTGGTTCCTCTGCCTTTTCTAAATCCAGCTTGAACATCTGGAGTTCTCGGTTCATGTACTGTTGAAGCCTAGCTTGGAGAATTTTGAGTATTACTTTGCTAGTGTGTGAGATGACTGCAACTATATGGTAGTTTGAACATTCTTTGGCATTGCCCTTCTTTGGGAATGGAATGAAAACTGATCTTTTCCAGTCCTGTGGTCACTGTTGAGTTTTCCAAATTTGCTAGCATACTGAGTGCAGCACTTTCACAGCATCATCTTTTAGGATTTGAAATAGCTCAGCTGGAATTCCTTCACCTCCACTGCTCTGTTTCTAATGATGCTTCCTAAGGCCCACTTGACTTTGCACTCCATGATGTCTGGGTCCAGGTGAGTGATCACACCACTGTGGTTATCTGGGTCACTAAGATCTTTTTTGTATAGTTCTTCTGTGTATTCTTGTCACCTCTTAATATCTTCTGCTTCTGTTAGGTCCATACTGTTTCTGTCCTTTATTGAGCCTATCTTTGCATGAAATGTTCCCTTGGTAACTCTTATTTTCTCGAAGAGATCTCTAGTCTTTCCCATTCTATTGTTTTCCTCTATTTCTTTGCATTGATCACTCAGGAAGGCTTTCTTATCTCTCCTTGCTATTCTTTGGAACTCTGCATTCAGATGGATATATCTTTCCTTTTCTCCTTTGCCTTTCACTTCTGTTCTTTCCTCAGCTATTTGTAAGGCCTCTTAAGACAACCATCTTGCTTTCTGCACTTCTTTTTCTGGTATATATTTCTGGTGAATTAAAGCTTTTATCATTACATGGTCATTCTCTGTGACCTAAATAATTTTTCTGCTCTGAAATACATCTTTTCAGGTAAATAATGTAACTGTCTTTACTACCTTTTGGTAGTATATTCATTTTTGATTAGTATTTTCCCATTATTTTCAACATTTCTATTATGTTTTAGGTATGACTTAAAAAGTATACATAGCTCCTTTAAAAAATTTCCAATTTGACATTAGTGTGAGTTACACTGTAGATTACTTAAAAGACTGCTATTGTATTTCTTGGTTTCTTTTATCCAGATTCTTGAATGCTTTTTTCCTTTTGGTGGCATTTGTTTATTTTATCTTCACAGGTTTGGGATTTGCACATTTTTTAAAAGGTTATCCTTAAATTTCTACTCAATTTTTAACTTAAAGTCCAAGCAACATACTAACTTAGTCCTCCTGAACACAAAAAGGGTCTTTAAATACCTTAACTCTGTTTATCCCACTCTCAAATGTACATTTGTCCAGAATTTGTTTCATCTTTAAAAAAGATATCTCAAACTATTTTCTACAGTGTTGTTTGGGTTTGTATACCTGTGTAATTTTATTTGCTTAGTAAATCTTCCTTTGCTCCAGATAGCTTTTCTTTAGTTATCATACAGAAAAGTTCCTTTGGGGGGGGCTCTTGGTGAACTTTTTCCGGTGCCTTTACTCTTCCATCATTGTAGGGGCCACAATTCTAGGGGGCCCAGTATCCTTCCAAAACTGTCATCTGGATTAGACAGTTGCTATGAGAAATATTCAGTCACATTCCTCTACAGGTAATCTGTCCTTTCTGTCTCCATGAGGCCAGTGATCTTTGTCCTAATTTTTCTTCACTGATATATGCCAAGCCCTTGAAAAGTATTTTGCACAAAGCAGGCCTTTGCTACATATTTGTTGAATGAACGGCTGCTGTTATATTTCTTAAGCTAGTTCCTCTCAGATGCAAATCCAAAATTGTACAATCTGCTTTGTGAAGTTGTGGCTGAACATGGCAAATCACATTTCTCCTTTGCTAGCGGGGTTCTTATTAAGTTCTGCAAACGTGTGCCAGGCAATTGGAAGGCGAAAAGGAGTGGGACTTTTTCCCTCAGCTGGTATGCTATTCCAGTTGGTCATTCTGGCAGCACTTCCAGACCCAGTGGCCAACCTGTGCTCCCTCCTCCGAAGCAGGAACTCTAGTCCACCCAGAGTTCTTGCCTGTGAACTCTAGATTTCAGAAACCCCAAGGGTTTGCCTTCCTGCTCCCTAAAGTGCGTATCTCTGATTTACCTAAGTGTTTCCACCACAATGTACAGTCATGTCTCAGAGATACTGCTTGGTTACAGACCTCCACAATAAAGTGAATATTCCAAAAAAGCGAGTCACACAAACTTTTTGGTTTCCCAGTACATATAGAAGTTATGTTTACATTTAATACTATAGTCTATTATGCGTGCAGTAGCACTGTGTCTAAAAAAATACGTGCTGTTGTGTTAGTCGTTCAGTCGTTTGTGACCCCATGGACTGGAGCCCACCAAGCTCCTCTGTCCATGGAATTCTCCAGGCAAGAATACGGCGTGGGTTGCCATGCCCTTCTCCAGGGGATCTTCCTGATCCAGGGACTGAACCCAGGTCTCCTGTACTACAGGCAGATTCTTAATGGTTTGAGCTACCCAGGAAGCCCTAAAAAAACAAAAAAACTATGTACATACCTTCATTAAAAATACTTCCTTGCTAGAAAATTGTGACAATCAGCTGAACCTTCAGTAAGTGGGAACAGTAACATCAAAGATCACTGGTCAGGGATCACCGTAACAGAAGTAGTAACGAAAAAGGTCAAAGTATTGTGAGAATTACCAAAATGTGACAGAGAGAAAGTGAAAACCGCACCAACAGATTTGCTCAAGACAGGGTTGCCACAAACCTTCAATTTGCAAAAAATGCAGCATCTGCCAAGCACAATAAAGTGAAGTGCAATAAAACAAGGTCTGCCTGTTATCAGTTCTCTAAATTAAATTTGTTTTTTGAAATACGTAATGATGTTTCTGTTTTCCTGACAGGATCCTGACTGAAACAGACACTCTTAAGATATCGTCTGTCTTTGCCATAATGCATCTTCTTGGTGTGGATTTCTTTCTATTTACCCAGTTTGGGACACCTGGTGCTTCCTGAATCTGTGGATTTGCTTATTTCCTTATCTTTATAATACTCCAGGTAATTTTTTACATAAAGTTTGCAATTCACTGATTACTTAATTGTGGCTAAATCTATCTAACTCATCCACTGGGCATTTGACTTAATTAGTTACACAAATATATTTTTAGCTTAAGATGTATGTAATTTTTAAAAATTTGCCCACTCATTTTTTGATATGCCATTTCTTTGTTCACCTTTGTGATTATACCTTTTAGGTGTTTTATAATGAAAATTTTCAAATGCATATACAAATAAAGCAAACAGTATAATGAACTCCATGTGCTCACCACCTAGATTCAACATTTATCAGCAACTCATGGCCATACTCATGTACACAAGGTAATGGTTGTCCCATGGAATGAATTTGGGAGCACTGCCATCTCTTCAATTTCTGGAATACTGGAGAGGGGTATTAACTTTTCTTTGTATGTTTGATAGAATTGCCCTGTAAAGCTATCTAGTCCTGGACTTTTGTTTTCTGTAGTTTCTTGATTACAGATTCAATTTTAATACTAGTAGTTGGTCTGTTCAGATTATCTATTTCTTTCTGATTGAGTCGTGGAAGATTGTATGTTTCTAGAAATTTATCCATTTCTCCTTCTAGGTTATCCAGTTTCTTGGCATATAACTGTTCATAGTATTCTCTGTTTTTCTTTTTTTTTCATAGTATTCCCTTATGACTGTATTTCTGTGATGTTTTAATTTCTCTTATTTGGACCCTTTCTCTTTTATCCTTGATGAGCCTGGATAAAGTCTTATTACTTTTATCTTTACAAAAAGAAAAATAGTTCTTGGTTTCTCTGATCTTTTCTATTGTTTTGGTCGATCTCTACTTCTCCTATCTTTATTATTTCCTAACTTCTTCTTCAGTTCAGTTCAGTCGCTTAGTTGTGTCGGGCCTCCCTGTCCATCACCAACTCTCGGAGTTCACTCAGACTCACGTCCATCGAGTCAGTGATGCCATCCAGCCATCTCATCCTCTGTCGTCCCCTTCTCCTCCTGCCCTCAATCCCTCCCAGCATCAGAGTCTTTTCCAATGAGTCAACTCTTTGCATGAGGTGGCCAAAGTACTGGAGTTTCAGCTTACACATCAGTCCTTCCAATGAACACCCAGGACTGATCTCTTTTAGGATGGACTGGTTGGACCTCCTTGCAGTCCAAGAGTCTTCTCCAACACCACAGATCAAAAGCATCAATTCTTTGGCACTCAGCTTTCTTCACAGTCTAACTCTCACATCCATACATAACCACTGGAAAAATCATAGCCTTGATTAGACGGACCTTTGTTGGCAAAGTAATGTCTCTGCTTTTTAATATGCTATCTAGGTTGGTCATAATTTTCCTTCCAAGAAGTAAGTGTCTTTTAATTTCATGGCTGCAGTCACCATCTGCAGTGATTGTGGAGCCCCCAAAAATAAAGTCAACATCTATTTCCCATGAAGTGATGGGACTGGATGCCATGATCTTTGTTTTCTGAATGCTGAGCTTTAAGCCAACTTTTTCACTCTCTTCTTTTACTTTCATCAAGAGGCTTTTTAGTTCCTCTTCACTTTCTGCCATAAGGGTGGTGTCATCTGCATATCTGAGGTTATTGATATTTCTCCCGGCAATCTTGATTCCAGCTTGTGCTTTTTCCAGCCCAGCATTTCTCATGATGTATTCTGCATATAAGTTAAATAAGCAGGGTGACAATATACAGCCTTGACGTACTCCTTTTCCTATTTGGAACCAGTCTGTTGTTCCATGACCAGGAAGCAACAGTTCTAACTGTTGCTTCCTGACCTGCATATAGGTTTCTCAAGAGGCAGGTCAGGTGGTCTAGTATTCCCATCTCTTGAAGAATTTTCCACAGTTTCTTGTGATCCACACAGTCAAAGGCTTTAGGTAAGGTAAGGTAAAGTCACTCAGTCGTGTCCGACTCTTTGCGATCCCGTGGACTGTAACTTACTAGGCTTCTCTGTCCACGGGATTCTCCAAGCAAGAATACTGGAGTGGATTGCCATTTCTTTCTCCAGGGAATCTTCTTGACCCAGGGATCGAACCCGGGTCTCCCGCATTGGAGGCAGACGCTTTAACCTCTGAGCCACCAGGGAAGATCCTGGCATAGTCAATAATGCAAAAATAGATGTTTTTCTGGAACTTTCTTGCTTTTTCCATGATCCAGCACATGCTGGCAATTTTATTTCTGGTTCCTCTGCTTTTTCTAAAACCAGCTTGAACATCTGAAAGTACATGGTTCATGTATTGCTGAAGCCTGGTTTGGAGAATTTTGAGCATTACTTTACTAGCGTGTGAGATGAGGGCAATTGTGCGGTAGTTTGAGCGTTCTTTGGCATTGCCTTTCTTTGGGACTGGAATGAAAGCTGACCTTTTCCAGTGCTGTGGCCGCTGCTGAGTTTTCCAGATTTGCTGGCATATTGAGTACAGCATCATCTTCAGGATTTAAATAGCTCAACTGGCTTTGTTTATCTTTTTCTTTCCCAGGCAAGAATGTTGGAGTGGGTTGCCATATCCTTCTCCAGGGGATCTTCCTGACCCAGGGGTGGAACCTGTGTCTGCTGCATTGCAGGCAGATTCTTTACCACTGAGCCACCAGGGAAGCGCTGTTTCTTTTTCTAATTCCTTTAGATGGTAGGTTATGTTGTTTAAGATTTTCTTTGTTTCTTGAGGTATGCCTGCATTGCTACAAAATTCCCTCTTGTGACTGTTACTGCTGTGTCCCACAGAGTTTGGAAAGTTGTTTATTTTCATTTGTCTCAAGGTTTTTTCTGATCTCCTCTTTGACTCCTTCATTGACCTGTTGGTTTTTAAGTATCATGTTTTTTAGTCTCCATGTGTTTCTGTTTTTCCCATTTTTCTTTTGTAACTGATCTCTAGTTTTCATACTGTTATGGTCAGGTAAGATGCTTGATATGATTTCTATGCTCCTAAATTTACTGGGACTAGTTTTGTGTCCTAGCATGCGATCCATTCGGGAGAATGGTCCATGTGCACTTGAAAACAATGTGTATTCTGCTGTTTGGGGATGGAATGTGTGTGTGTCTGTGTTAGTTGCTTAGTTGTGTCCAACTCTTGCAACCCCACAGACCTGAGACCATCTGGCCCCTCTATCCATGGAATTCTCCAGGCAATAACTAGAGTGGGTAGCCATTTCCTTCTCCAGAGGATTTTCTCGATCCAGGAATTGAACTGGGTCTCCTGCAACTCAGGCAGATTCTTTACCATCTAAGCCACCAGGGAAGCCTGGAATGTCCTATAGATATCTATTAAAGCCAAGTAGTCTAATGTCATTTAAGGCCACTGTTTCTTTATGGATTTTCTGTCTGGATGATTAATTTGTCCACTGATATAAGTGGGTATTAAAGTCCCCCAATATTATTGTATTACTGTTAATCTTTAGGTCTTTTAATATTTGCTTTATATATTTAAGTGCTCCTGTATTGGGTGTATTTATGTTTATGAATGTATATCCTCTTCTTGTATTGATCCCTTTATCATTAAACAATGCCTTTCTTTGTCTTTTATTATAGACTTTGTTTTAAAGTGGAAAAGTATCTAAAGACCACAATCTGGGGACTGAGGGTGCTTACTAATACTGGGCTAGTCATAGATTCTAGTCTTTCAGCAAAATAAAGCCAGCATATGTGTAAATGTATCAATTAAATATATCAGGAATTCTTACTAATACTTTCACTTTAAGACTAAAGATGTTTACATCATTGTTCTCACATCTGTATGTTCTTTCACCCATATTCAAAATTCCAGTTTCCAAATCACCAACAAAATTACTCATTTACTTTGTGGTACATATACCTACAATCCCAAAAGAATAACATTAATATTATTAGCAACAGTACTACTGAAAACAGTATAAGGTTTTCCTTTGTTCTCAGGATAAATTTCATTAGGAATGTGCAGCCAAATAACTGTGTTTTAAAGTCACTTGGAATAGTTCCTCTTGATGTGGTTATACTACCAATGGAATGCATAGTTAGGCTCAATTTTACTTTTAATTAGGAATTACCTTATTTAAAAATTTTTTGAAACTGTAAAATATTTGGCTTCAAAGTAAAAAAACGTTGATTCAAGGAAAGCTAGCTTTATTTCCTGTCTTTTCTATCCTATTTCTATCTTCCTTCCATGGGACAGAATTAAAAAATTTTTTTCAACGTTAGTCTTTTCATTTTAAAATGTTTCTTTCTACAAATATTCTCCTTCCCTACAACTTGCTATTTTAAAAAGATATAAGTAGTAATCTGAGGTATAATTTTTTTCTATTGTTCTTTTCTTCACTTGCTGTATTCTGGAGATTATTTCATATAAGTTTATAGAGATTGTCCTCATTCATTTGACAGCTGCAGAAGCCTCCATGGTGTGGATTTCATACACAGTGAACAACCACAGTGTACTGTTTATTCAGTCAACCCCCTACTACTAGGCATTTGGATTCTTTTTTGCTCACTAATACAAGTCAGGCTACAATCAACATCTTACTCATAGGTATTTTTGTCAGATAAAGCTTTTGCCATTGTATTTTTAGGAAATATTCCTAAAAGTAAGATTGCTGGATGAATGGGTAAATGAACGTATAATCTTGTTAGATAATTTGCTAGGTATCTAATTGCTCTCAGAGAGGTTGCTCTATTTTGCATTTCTCCCAACAGTGTATGACAGTGCCAGTTTTCCCAAGGTCACACCAAGAGTATCCTAACAAACTTCTGAATTTTTGCCAAACATAGAAGCAAGAAATATCTCAGTATAATTTTGTTCTTTATCTAGCTTTTTGGGATAGAAGCATAGATCACTAATTTCAGCCTGTTTTTTTTGTAAGTTAATATATCCATTAGTTTATAGGGCTACAAAGTCGCCTCAAGCATTGCTTTAGCTGCATCCCACAAGTTTTGATATACAAAATCTTTATTGTCATTCATTTGAAAATTTTCTAATTTTGCTTTCTTCACCAAATTGTGAGTTATTCAGAAAGTGAAAGTGTTACTTGCTCAGTCATGACCAATTCTTTGTGACGCCATGGACTGCAGCCCAACAGGCTCCTCTGTCCATGGAATTCTTTAAGCAACAATACTGGTTCGGGTAGCCGTTCCCTTCCCCAGGGGGATCTTCTTGACCCAGGGATTGAACCTGACTTTCCTGCACTGCCAGCAGATTCTTCACCATCTTGAGCCACCAGGGAGAGGTACACTACTAATCTTACCAAAATCACTGGGAATTTTCTATCTTTATTTTTTTTCTGATCTTTTTCTTTAGATTAATTCCATTATGGTTGGAAAATAAACTCTAAATTATTTCAATGATTTAATGTTTAACTGAGGCTTAATTTATGATTCAGCTTGTGATCAGTATGGTAAATGTTCCACATGTATTTTTAAAATAAGACTTTTGTCACAGTTGAATGTGGCATGATATGAATATCAGTTATGTCAAGTATGTATATTATATTAGCAAGATGTTCTATATCATATTTTTTGTCTGCTTAGTTCTATCACCTATTAGAGGTATGTTAAAGTCTATTTTGATCATGGATTCATTGCTCTCTTTACATCTGTTGATGTTTAATGTCTGTCTATATCATGTGAAACTATGATACTGGTTCTGAATAGATACACAATTTTCAATATTGTGGTAGACTGACCAGTTTATCATTATGAATTGTCTTTATCTATAGAGTAATGCCTCCTGCCTTAAATTCTACATTGTCTGTTATTAGCATAGTTACAACAGCTTTCTTTTGATTAGTATTTATGTGATGTTCTTTTTTCCATCTGTTTAATTTCAGCTGTTTTGTATATTACTACAGGTGTGTTATCTGCAAACAGCATATAATTGGGTTCAACATTTTAACCTAGTCTGATGTGAGCATTCTAATTGAGGTATGTAATCCTTTTATATAATTTACTGTGATCACTGATAAACTGGGTTTATTGCTATCATCTTACTATTTGCATTCTATTTCACCCACCTGTTTTATATTCATCTTCCTTGCCTCCTTTATGAATTAATCAAATGTTTTTTATTATTCCATTTTCCCTTAATTATACATTCTTTAACTGTTCTTTTAGTGATTAGCTAAAAGTACAACATGCATCTTTGATTTATTACAGACTAAAAATATAAATTATTACTTCAATTTTATGACTTTCCTGTAATGCTAAAGCCTAATATTTTGTCCATGTGTATTCGTGGGAAATGGATCTTGTGTTTTCAGCTGTGTTCCCCTGGAAACTTAATAAAGGTAGAATGTCACCCATGTTACTAGGCAACCCTGCTTATGGTAAAGATGACCTGACCCTAAACTGCCAGTGGACTGTGATGACCTGGTAGAAAGACCCAGCTCTGAGTTTTCCCCTGTGTGACATTTCCTGTCCCTTGTTAGAACTCTTGGACTCTAGGCCACAGAACTGCTCTAAGAGGCATTGGTTCTTACATGGAACTTGAGACTTCCAGGCTAGGATGGTTCCCACACTCACCCATGTGGTCCTGATCTCTTATCCTTGAGCTTTCACCTAGGGGGTTGAGTAGAACAGTCCCCAGGACTGCTGTCAGAGAGCTATGGGAACTCTTGGAGAAATACATGAAAAGCTGCCCTGGTGGCTTGCTATGTGTTCTGTATTCTCCAGAGTGAAAGCAAGACAACTGCTCTACTGGGTTGTGCAAAATATGAAATATCTGTCGAGCTAGGCTTCAAACCAGAGGTAGTGTGCATTGCAGAGTGATAGCATCAATGAAACAGACTTTCATATCCTTGGTTCCACGGCCAAAGCACCATGAAACAAATGGAACGGGGAGGGGGATGCTGGTAAGCCTCAGTGGGGGCTAACCTTCTCAGAGTCTGATGGCAAAGGCTTGACACTGTGTGACAGGGGATAAATCTTCCCCTTGTAGGAATGGATGAGAGCTGGAGACAAACTTATGGTAAGAGAAAATGTCCCACTTTCCAAGAAACGCCTGGTGGAAAATGGGCTGACTGGCAAGAATCATATTCCCGTGGTGTAGCTGATGCATCTGAGCCAAAGGCGGCACTGGTGCCTGACAAGGGGTGGGCAGGAGACAAACACAGGTACTCAAGGCTGCACGTTTGTGACTAGGTCTGGATCAGACAAGGGGGTGGAGCAGCGTGGCTCTGACCCAAGTTGGGTTGGCCGGGGATCCAACCAGCACAAAGTAGTGCTCACAAGCCACCACCTAAAGAACTGGGGGACAAAAATGCAAGACTACCTCTGCACCAGCCCACAAGGTCAAACAGGACGATGTGGCAACCTGGCAAACAAACTGGCTGCAACAGCAATGGCGGCAGCGTGCTGTGCCTCTGGCACCACAGGCGAGACCTCGACAGAGGCTGCCACGTGGGAGTACCCTCGGCTGCAAGCTGGGCGGCTTTCTGAGGGCTCTGCAAGTGCGTAATGATTGAACCCTAAAGTGGAGTCTGACCAATGTCATCTGCTAACAATGATAATTATGGTAATGCAAACTAAAAACTCTCTAAAGAGACAACTACAGATGGAGTTTTCAAAAAATAATAAAGGACAATGACTAAGTTTTTAAAAGTTGAAGCAGAGAGGGTATGGAGATCCTTGTTCTTTTGTGAAAGGTAAATGGGAAAAGGGTGGTTTTGCTTTGTTATCACTGCCATTTTCTAAGTGTGATCCTCTGATCAGCAATATCACCCAGAATCACCTGGGAACTTATGAGAAATGTAAATTATCAAGCCCAACCCTAGACTTACTAAATCAGTAAGTGAAGTCATAGAAGCCTAGCGATATGTTTTAACAAGTCCTCCAGGTGACTGCGGTGTACCCTAAAGTCTAACATCTACTGTGCTAAAAAGTTAATAAGGTCATGGTTGGTCTGTGAGCCTAAAATGAAATCTCATGTTGAATTTACCTTCTAGCCCTATTTCTCTCAAGACCTAATAAAGGAGAAACGTTAGCTGTCACCAGACAAGACAGCTTACAGTAAAAATGACCTTGGTAAACTGTAACTGGACTGGTGAGACTGGAAAAAACTGGAGGCAGAAATGGCAACCCACTCCAGTATTCTTGCCTGGGAAATCCCATGGACAAAGGAGCCTGGTGAGTTACAGTCCATGGGGTCACAAAGAGTAGGACACAACTGAGTGACTGCACATGCGTGTGTGTGCACGTTCCCAACAGCCTATCAGCTTATCACAGGGTTCTAATCTTTGGATGAAGATCAAACGCGCCATGACCTTCAGCCAGACTATGCATACTGGAAAAGGCATCATTTAAAGGACTGTATCTATCCCAGATAAAAGGACCATTACCAGGTGCTCTTAACTAGCTCACGCACAGTGAAACTAAAGCACTTGTCTCTTGAATTCATGTTTCTCACTTAAGAAGAGTCTCTGCTCTTAACTGGTCTAGAGTAAGGACTGCTGACCCCAAACACAGACCCACACTAGGATGAGGAGACAACAGCAATGGTAGGCAGCTGACCCAACCATCTGGACCTGTAAGATCAATCCCACTAAAAGAACTGTTTACCAAATGTGTGTCTCTCTAGCAACACTGAAAGTTATTGTTTTACTTCTAACCATACTGTGCCCTCAATGTTTAGGATGGTAAGAAAATTCTCAAGTGAAGTCGTGACCGAGAATTATGAATTATCTTAACCACTTGTGACATGTTTCACCGCAAGTCTACTGGGAGACTTTTATAAAGTTTTAAAATAAAGTTGTAATTCAGTATAATTGGTAAAATGTATAGGCTATACTTTTCCATTAGAAAGAAGAAAAAGACTGGGAAAAACTCTAAGCACCTGGCGGAGAGCCACAGCTGGGAGCCTCCAGGTACCACAGTTCTTGTGGCTAACTGTGTCCCTTTCTACTGCTCTGTGCCTGTGGGGCTATTACAAAAGATACTGGTTCTCACATGGAACCTAGAGCATTTAAGTCAGGGTAGTTCTTCTTTTAACCATTTGACTTGTTCCCTCGCACCTGAACAGTCACTTGGCAGGAAAGAAGGGTGGGCAGAGAATGGCCCTGGCCTAAGTGTGTGCCTATTCTGGAGGTGCGAGCCTGCTGCTGCTGTGGTGTCCTGGCCCCGATCCTCAAGTGAAGCCCACGCCAAGTGAGGCCAATTACCCGAGTATGAAATGTCTAACTGGATCTGAGACCAGCTACAGTGGTCAGTGTAATTCCTTTCTGCCTTTCGTATTGCTGTTGCTATGAACTGTAACCTCAGAAGACAGTACTGTTATTATTTTGTATCAACATACTTATTTACATATACCTTAATATTTACTCTTGCTGTTGTTTTCTTTGCTTTTTTCTGTTTTTCTGAGTTTCTAACTGGAATAGTTTTCCTTCTGTCTGAAAAAAATCCCTTAAGGATTTTTAATGCAAGTCTGTTGATAACATGTATCTTTCAGTTTCTGGTGGTCTAAAACCTTTATCTAAACTTCATTTAAAAAAATCAAGGTATAATATAAATAGAAATGCTTAGACCTTAGGTATAACATTCAGTTTTGACTATTACTTAAAGACACAGAAAACATTAAACACTCCAGAATGTTCTTTCAAGCTGCTTGCCAATCAACCCTTTCCCCTGACAAAGCAATTCACCTTCTGATTTCTACCACCAGAGGTTAATTTTGCCTGTTCTAGGATTTCATATAGTTGGGATCATACATTGTACATTTGTTCGTGTCCAGTGACTTAATAGCACAATATTTCTGAGATTCATCAATATGGATATAGGATCTTTCTTGTAGAATAGTATCCACTGTATAACACTGATTATCTATTCTCTTATTGATGGCTATCTGTTTCCAGGTTTTTGGCTGTTATAAATAAATATGCTGTGAACACTTTTTAACAAGTATTTTGTGGACATAGTTTTCATGGGGTTTCTCTGGTGGCTCAGACAGTAAAGAATACGCCTGCAGTGTGGGAGACCCAGGTTCAATCTCTGGGTCAGGAAGATCCCCTGGAGAATGGAATGGCTACTCCCTCCAGTACTCCTGCCTGGAGAATCAGAGGAGCATGGACTTGCAAAGAGTCAGACATGACTGAGTGACTAACACTTTCACTTTTGATTAAGTACCAGGCAGTAAAATACTGGATCATATATGCTTAGCTTTTTGATAAGCTATCAGACTGTCTTCCAAATAACTGTACTATTTTATATTCTCATTAGCAATGTATCAGAGTTCTGGTTGCTCCATATCATCTCAAATTATCAATTTTTTCATTTTAGCCCTTCTAACACTGTTTCTTGCTTCAAATTTTTTTTTTAAATAAGAGTATAGCTGTATCTGCTGTCCTTTTTTATTATTTGTATGATGTATTTTTTCATCTTTGTATTTTCAACCTTTCTGTGTCCTAATATTTAAAGAGTTTCTCTTATAAGCAGCATATAGTTGGATTAAAAAAAATCCATTCCATATAAAATGCTTTAATTATAAATCTTTTCTGAAGCTAACTAATGATATACTTATCTACTATTTTACTATCTGTGGTCTATTTTTATGTACTTTTTACCTTTCTTAATTTTCTTTGGATTAATCAAATGTTTTACATTACTTCATTCTCCTTCCACTGAATTACATTTTAAAACCATTTTTAGTAGTTAGCCTGGAACTTAAACACACATTCTTATTACAGTCCAATGCAAACTTTCTTTTATGACTTGGCCAATACCAATTAAAACTTAGAACTTTTAGACTCCATTTATTTATCTGCCATCGTTTATGTTAATGTTACCATGAATTTTGGTTATATATAAAGGTGAAGCTCCTCAGGGCAGTGCAGTTATCATTTTGTACAATTAGTCTTCATTTATATTTTCTTTCCAGTGTCCTTCCTTCCCTCTGGCATGCCCATATTTTTGTCTGGGATCCTTTTTCTGAAGAACTCCCTTTAATTTTTATTTCAGTGCAAGCCTACTGGTGCCAAGGTCTCTGAATTTTTATTGAACACCTATCTATTTCATTTTAATTTCTAAAGAATATTTTTGCTGGAAGAGAATTCTAGGTTTGCAGTTTTCTTTTTTAGTACCTTAAAGATATCATTGCACTGGCTGCTAGTTTTTATAATTTCCACTGAGAAGCTGTTGGTTTTATTGCTGCTCCTTTTGAAAGGCACTGTGGTAGATTAAAGACCCACCATTAAAGATGGGCCGTAGTCTCTGCACTACCAGCAGGTGAAGGATATCTCCCTTGCCCTGGGACTTGCTTTGACGGATGGAACTCGTAAAGGCACTGCTGCTCCAGCTCTCTGCATGGATTCTGAAAGGCCTGGATGCTTTTGCTCTCAGTCTCTTGGAGCCCTGAGACACCAGGTAAAAAGGTCCAGCTTCTCTGCTGGAGAGTCTGCTTGGAGAGAGACAATATATAGCTGTGTCTCATCTATTCCAATCACTCCAGATTTCTTTGGTGGTCAGCCCCAGTTGAGACTCCATATGTCTGTAGCTGCATGGTTGATTCCAAGTCAGATCAGAAGGAAGTCCAGCTCAGGTTGCAGGGTCTTGAGCAAATAATAGTTTTGTTTTAAGCCACTCAATTCTGGCCCAATTTATTAAACAAAAAAAGATACTGAAAACAATATCTGGTATCAAGAACAGACTGCTGCCATAATAGAAACTTAGAGCATGCTGACAGTACTCTGGGAATGGGTTGAGGATATTGCTGAAGGAACAGCAACAAGACCATTAATGCAGGCTGGAAGAGCACTGAGGAAACTGCTCCTGGAGGCTGGAGGAGAGGCATCATCATCTACTGGCCAAACAAACAGGGAGGCTCTATCTGGAATATGGGAAAATACCTAACGACGTTGTGGACCTGGCTAGGGAGGCTTTGAGGAAGAACGCTGAAAGTGACAAACGGTTTTTTAAACGTCACCCATCATAAAGCATTAAAAGAGGAGAACTAAACAAGGAACTGCACACTTTCCAAGCAGATTTTAGAGAAAATGCTTCCAAACTGGGACATGCAGGGTTAGAAAATGAAACTTTCTCATCTCAATTACCAGCTTCTCCAGTCAGCACAAGGTTCTGACAAAAAAAATCAAATCCAGATGCTACCAGTAAAACTATGGCCTCAGGATCAAGATCACATCAAAAACACAGCAGTAAGACTCTCTGTTACTACCACCTCCGAAAGATCTGCGTCTTGAGTTAAGTCTCGTGGGCTGTCAGACAAAAGGTATCTAAGAATCTTAAAGGTATTGTTCTGGACTCATGTTTGAAGCAGATGGGGCCTTCTTGAAGAGATCTGTGGGTGTGGCTTTTGCCTCTTGGAATGGCTTGTAATCTGAAAGTCCACAAAGTTTTACAAAGTTGTGCCAAGGATACCCAGGCAGCAGGCTGAGGAAGCTCTTCAGCTGCAAATACAGGACATTTCTAAGGAAAAGGAAAGGCAGCCTCGAGAGAAGAGCTGAGAAACAGAATAGGAAACCAACTCCAGGGAACCAAAACAGGCCCTAATCAAGGACTATTTCCTACCCGGGAATTGGGGGAACTGGTGACAGCTGGCCATGTGAATTTCAGAACTGCCATGGAACAGTGATGGCTGTGTGCATTTCCTTTCCTTTAAACTGACGTGATTACCCTTCCCTACCATACTGCCACGGTCACACTGGAAGCTGAGTAGACTCTTTTAATCACTGTTATATCACCTCTTAAATATCATGAAAAGTGGATAGGTTCTTAACCATAAAGTAAGAAAACAAAGTTCTGCAAATATCCTGTTTCATGACTTCAGAAAAAAGATATTTCAAGATGTGGTTCCCACCCATGATCCAAACTACCAAATATTCTTTATTCACCAGAAGATGAAACTTTGACTTATTTCTCATACCTGGATTCCAAAGTTCTTAGTAGCATCACCTGAATCTATCCATGGTAGACTAAAAACGAGAAAACTGACCACATAAATTTAAGCACAGAAAGTAAACAAAGCAGCAAAAAAGAATAGTAACCACGTAATGGAAAAAGTCACAGAAAAATGATTAAAATATTCTGTGTGGGATTATTTCAAGTCATCCTTTTAGTTACCAAGTGTTAAATAACTAACCGAAGAGGTTAGGGCCACTTAATGGCAAATAATCTGGAAAAGTTAGAAAGTGGGTAACAGTTTACAGCTTTCCTACAGAGTGACTTACCTTTTCCAAAACTTTGGCAATTCGGGTGCCAATTTGTTCAAGTGACTGTTGTGGATATTGGTCTTTGCCAAGATTCTGCAATACCTGGTTCAGGGAGGGAGATGACAGATTAGAGGAATGACAATGAGGCGAGGTCTGACGACGCTGCTGACACCGAGCTGGGCACTGCGCCGTGGGTGCAGACTGTATCTGGGGGCGTCTGCTGTGGTCCTGTTCCTAAGGCATTTTGTGGAAGACACACTGAAGGCCATTACCATTCCCTCAGCCCTCTCTCGCTTAACAAAGGTTATAGGCAAGTAAAACACATTCGTTATAGCATTACAAAACGTAGAGTACGTAAAGAAAACAGAAAGCACTTGTAATTGTATCACCCAGACACAACCTGTTAGGGTCGCTTAGGCATCTTTCAGATGTTTTTCTATGTGCACATGTATCATTACTCTCACAGCCTGCATACTATGGGCTCACACTGCAAACTACCACCTACATTTTCACACAATAGAGTCAAAAAATTTCATGTCAATAACTACATTTCTCATACATCTTTCTTATGGCTCTTACTGTATACTAGCTTATATCTACACCAAAACTTATTTAACATATCCTCTACTGCTGGATATTTGTGGCATGTTTTCTGATTATTCTTCTATGTACAGTCTTTGCTAGATATACGCTGGGTCTGCCCTCCTTCCCTCCCTTCTAAAGAATGTCAACATGAGAATTAACTGTCCCAAATATTTCTCACAAAGAGCTTCTGTCCAGTGACAAGCAGAATGCTACCCATCTAGAGGAATGAATCAGAATTATAATTTTCTGGTCATAGAAAAAGCATACGTTCAGTCACAGGGCCTGAAAGAAATCAGGCTTTTCCTAAAGCCATCTAGACAACAGCCATCTGAAAAAGGCAAAGAAACCTGGCCTGGCCACTTGCGCTTTCGCTATCAGCTGCATCATAACTGTATGGTAAAAACTACAGACTGGCTGAATATAGCTCTGGCTGAACGGAGCACTCACCTCTGTCAATTGGCTCTCACCCGTGTAGTGTAGGCTGGCTCGGTTGGAAACCCCCTGCAAGTGGTCCAGGGTGTGCATGCTCGTGGGGAGATTGCCATTGCACACAGGCTCCACCGCTGGCTGCTGTATTGGAGTGGCAAAGTCTATGTGCTCTGTGATGCTGAAAAATGGAGAGGACCACCTTAGCCAAAGAAAAGTCAAGTGGGTGTGGACAAAGTTTTAATCATTTGCTGACCATAACTGCAATGTGTAAGTAGAAGTACCTGGAACCACAGAATCTCAAAATGGAAGCGATTTCCAGAGCTACTTAGTCTGGCCTCTCACTTTATAGGTGCATGGGCTCCAGTGCCTGGTACTGTTTGCTGACTGTGTGAGCAGAGGCTGTGCCCTCGGTCAGAGCAGCAGCGCTGGGATCTGCGTCCTGAGCTCGGTCTTTTCTCAAGCTGCCTCCTTTCTACGCATCAAGGTGTCTGATTTGCTCACTGCTGCTGGCCACTTTTTCTCACTGGGGAGGTTTTAAACCAGGCAGGTTTTCTTCTAGGATTTGTTTTCCAGGGTAAGACAGTGATAAATAACCAGAAGTGGCTCCTGTCTTTCATTTTCCCTCTATGCACAGAGGCATACAGGAAAAGCTCCCTAAAGTTTAGACCGTAAATGTTACACAGATCCAGCTATTCATTGTATCCATGTGTAAGATGTAAGCACTTCCCTTCATGGTTCCAAAGTGGTCATTTTCCTGCTATATACTGGCCAAATGTTTTACTCTATCATATATACTGATGTGGCAATTTGACACTGGCAAATTTTGCTTCTAGCTACTTAAAAAAGTTGACCATATATTAATATGCAAACATTCATTCATTATTTATTCAGAGTCTATCACATGTCAGATATCAGAGTTATAGTAATTAACAAACCATACCGAGTCCCCACTGTTATGATGCTCACTGTCTTGTGATAGTTATTACAGATGGGATGAGTTATAAAAGATAAAAACACAGTATTGTCGGTTTCCTAGAAGGGGTGTACATTTCCTCTGTGCTGATGGAGGAGGGAGGTAGTTCGTGAAGGATTTCCTGAGGAGGAAAGATGTTAAGACCAGAGGAGGAATATGAATTAAGCAGGTAGGGAGAAGATGCTGAGACCACCACCACAGGCAAAGGCAGCACACGTGTGAAGGCCTGGCAGGAGGGAGAGCAGAGCTGAAGGTGGAAAGACACGTGGGGGGCAGATCATGAAGGGCTCTGCGGGCCACTGTAAACAGCACTATTTACATGCTGTTAGAGCATTTTAAGAATTATCTGACTTCTATCTGAGGAACAATTCTGAGTACTATGGAGAGAATGGATTGAGGAGATGCAAGAATGAATAAAGCAGCAACAAGGATGAAAAAAAGCAAGTAGTTTTGAAAAATACTCAAAGGGTAAAAGTGACAAGAACTGGTAACAGACTGGATTGGAGGGTAAGGGTAACTCCTAGGTTTCTGGCCTAAGCACTTCTGGGAGCTATTTACTAAGAACAAGAAATAGAAAACAAACAGAACAAAGATTTTTGGGGGGAAAGGAGAATGGACAAGAAAATGTGAGTTTAGTTTTCCTGAGCTTGAGGTGCTGGAGAGAGATCTAGGCAGGGAGGCCAACTGGAGAGACGACTTAAGGGATTTGAAGAAAGGTCTAGTCTGGAGATTCAGATCTGGGAGTTGTCAACATATCAGTGACAGAAGTTTTGGACTCTGACTAGGAATGATTTTAAAATAAGGTTTAGTGGTAAGTCTTAGGGAACTGCGATGCTTAAAAGGTTAAAAAACAAAAAAGGTTGGGGGGGGCCAACAAAAGAGAATGAGCATCCAGGGAGAAAAAAGCAGTTACCAGAGGGGCAACTGGCCTGCTTGTCCTGGTGGGTGCTCACAGGTGTGGATCTGCTCTGACTCCCTTTTCAAGCACACGATGCCAGTGAGGTTTTGTGCTTTAATGGAGAGCACGTCTTTAATTTAAACTAAGTCCTTTGTGACTGGATCGATAGAACGCAGGGGAGCAGCCACAGAGAGGAGGGCACCCAGACAACGTTGGGGCCACGAGCTGAGTCCATCCCAGGCATCCTCTGAACCACCAGCCCCAGGAAGGATGACTCTATGGCAGCTGCTGACAAAGAAGGGCATCCCTGAAGTCAGCCGGGGCCCAGTGGCATCACTGGTACACAGATGCCATGAAAGAGGGAGAGCTTTAAGATACTCACTCAATGTTTTTTGAAGAAACTGCAAGCCAAGTACTCACGATGGCTGTCAGCTCTACCCAGCGGAGCTTGAGGCACTCGTCCGGGCTGGGCCACCCCAGACTCTGGTAGTCACGCTTTTTTCCTGGAAGGAAAGTACATCATCTGTCAACACAATGGCAAAGACCCAAAGACACATATAGTGTCTTATGCCCTGGTGGTTACTTCACTCAGACTGGTATATCGGAGGTACCAGTTATCCTTCTAGTCTAGAATTTCTACCACTTACAGAACTAACAAAAGTCTTTGTTATTCACAGTGATGGGAGTAACTGTCATCATTGAGGAAAGCCTTATTTTCAAAGATAAGATGATGAAGTAAAAACGAATGAGCCTTCACTGGATTTAAGACTGAGATGAGGGTTAAAATACTCTTCAGTGTTAACATTTTACCAAACCTAATTTTCACCTTTCTACATTTTGATTCTATAAAGACAGCTCTAGGTCAGGAGAAGCCGACGTGTCCAACGCAGGCTTCTTAACCTGGCACTACTGGCACTGTAAGCCTTGTCCTGGGCCCTGGAGGACGTCCCACAGCATCCCCAGCCTCTCCACAACAGACGTCAGCAGGACCTTCCCTGAGGTGTGACAACCAAAAGTGTCTCCAGATACCGTCAAGCGTTCCCCGGGAGGGCAAAGCCACTCCTGGCAGAGAACCCCTGTTGCAAAGAACAGGAGTGCAATACAGAATGATGATGACAACGCAAGGCGATCACTTATTTCCAGTGCACTTACTGTGTTGTGTGTTCAGGTCCTGTGCTAAATGCCTTTCATCTGTAACCTCAGGAGGCAGGTTTTAATCCTTGTTTCTCAAATGAGAAAATGGAGGCTCAAGAGAAATCAATGCACACTACCAGTGACGCTATTTAAAGCTCTCCTGGGCCTTTAAGGCTCTGTTTCCTGATACCCTTCAAAGGTATCACCTTTTGGGTGTAGGCTCTTTACTTAGATAAAGCCCCAAGAAAAGAGCAGATCTAAGTCTTATCTGGGAAGGATTCTTCTGAAGAAATTCCAATAGAATGGACAGGAAGGAGAACTTGGGTAATGTATAGCTCTTTTTATACTGTAGGAATTTACCAACAATAGAAAACTTTTTTAAGATAGAGGCAGGGCTTTAGATTTAGATTTTAATAAAAGAGAAAAAAAAAAGTTTGGAAGAGTTTCAAATGAACCCTGTTGAAATAAATAACAAGAGAATTAAACTATAAATTTCACAATACAACTTATTTTTCCTTTCTGTTTAAGAAATTCTCTTGGAAAGTATTTTGTTGTTGTTCAGTTGCTCAGTCATGTTCGACTTTCTGCAGCCCCATGGATTGCAGCACGCCAGGTTTCCCTGACCTTCACCGTCTCCCGAACTTGCTCAAACTCATGTCCATTGAGTCAGTGATGCCATATTTATTGAGCAGCTGTTATATGGGACTGGGAACTGTATTAAGACACTAGGGATACAGAGAAGAGCAATAAAAGGGCCTGCCCTTGAGCGCACAGTCTAGTGAGGAAGGCAAACATAAATTATTAGAACACAACAGGGTAGGTGCCACAGTGGAGGCAGAGAGCAGCTGCACAGAGGAGACAGAAACCGAGGCTGCCTGAAGGGGCAAGGGGGACATGGCGCCGGAGTTCGAAGTTTAAGGATGAGTGACATCTTAGCACCGCGGAGGTGGCAGAAGCGCATCCTAGGTGGAGGGAAGGGCACGGGCAAAGACAAGGAGGTAAAACAAGAGCATGACTGGTTCAGGGAATGGTGCTGAAGGGGAGACAGAGGCTGGGTTGTAAATGGCCTTGTGTGCCACCCTAGAAAGCGTGGTCTTTTATGCTGCAGGCACTGGGGAGCCTTTAAGCCCATCTCTCACCACACTGCTCACAAGGATGTCATAAGACACTCTGCTAAGTGCTTTGCTTCAATCCAGTTACATTATGTATATGGCACTTCCCTGGTCTTCTAGTCTAGTAGACCTCACCAAAGTGGGAAATGAAGTCAATTATGCATTATCAGTTTTATTAATTCTTAGAAAATCAACAATGACCTTTAATCTCTGAGACTCTTCCCCAATGGGCTCACAAAGGACTAGTTTAATAATCTGCTTTACCACCATGTCAGGATTTATCACAAATCTTATCACTTGGCAGTGGACAGAATCTATAGTTGGTTGAAAACTGGGATCCTGAACCTCTGCAGTCTTCTCTTACCTCTTCCACACTACAGAACTTTGGACATGAGTAAAAGTAAATAGTTTTATGATCTTATTTGCAAGTATATTCAGTGCCCTACCCAACCCCACCTATTTGAATCCACTTCAGTTCAGTTCAGTCGCGCAGTCGTGTCCGACTCTTTGCGACCCCATGAACCGCAGCACGCCAGGCCTCCCTGTCC
>SJXQ01008294.1:16226-185201 GCA_006408695.1 Aepyceros melampus | reverse complement strand
TGAGTCTGAGTGAACTCTGGGAGTTGGTGATGCACAGGGAGGCCTGGCGTGCTGCAATTCATGGGGTCGCAAAGAGTCGGACACGACTGAGCTACTGAACTGAAATGATAGTTGCTTTACAATGTTGTGTTAGTTTCTGCAGTACAGTAAAGTGAATCAGCCATATGTGTACATATATCCCCTCCCTCTGGGATCTCCCTCCCATCCTTCCCCATCTCACCCGTCTAGGTCACCACAGAGCAATGAGCTGAGCTCCCTGTGGTATGCAAGAAGTTTCTACTATCTGTCTTATACATGGTGTGTATATATTTCAGCCCCAGTCTCCTAATTCATCCCATTTTCCTTTCCTTACCAATACCCACATATCCATCTCTATGTCTGCTTCTCTATTCCTCCCCTGCAAACAGGTTCATCTGCATGATGTTTTTAGATTCCATATATATGAGTTAATATATAACATGTGTTTTTCTCTTTCTGACTTACTTCATACCATATGATAGATTCTAGGTTCATCCAGATCTCTACAGATTCTTTATTTTGTCCCTTTACCTGCATTAAAAAAAAAATGTTTCTCATCAAAAATCTCCCTTAGGTAGCCTCTTCAGGACGTGCTCAGTTTTTCCTTAATTTTCATACCATTTCTTCTCTGCGTCTTCCACTTGTTGTGTGCTTCTCCAACACGCGCGCACGCGCGCGCACACACACACACACACACACACACAATTATCTCTCAGTCTCTGTCATCGCTCCACATCTCTTCACAGGGAATGTGTTTCTGTGTCAGAATTCATGAGGAAAGAGGACTCCAGGCTAGAAATTTTGAGTAGAAAGAGATTTAATACAGGGAATTAGAAGCATGCCCAACTTAAGGGCTGAAGGAAGCAAAAGTTCAGAAGGTGCCCAGAAGTCTAGAAATAATTGCTCAAATAACATGAGGCCCTCAGTGAGAAGTCAGACTACAGCTGCCTCAGGAACAAATGAAGACTGGGCCTTCTGAGCATCCTAAAAATAGCTTTTATTGGATAAGCTGAAGCCACATAAGAAGGAAATTTTGAGGAATGAGCGCCCTATTTCTTTCCTATGAAAGATAGGAAAAGGAAGAAACAGAGGCACTGCTGAGTTAACAGAAGACAATCCCATTGTTTTCAAGGCTCTAAGCTCATCACTATTAAACATCTTCTCCTTTAAGAACCTGACTTGGCCATGACAATCTCAAATTTGAATCAAAAACAAAGTCTTTACAACAGTTCTGCCTTTTCTTTTCCTCTTCTGTATCTGATACTCTATTGTCCTAAGTTTTGAGTTCCAAATCAGGAAGTCAAAATTTGTTTGTTCTTCACAATTTGTGAGTTTCATGATTTTCTACTTTCCATAATTGGCTTTTCTTTTCTCAACCTTGTTGCAAACATAATACTTCAACTTATCATTACCCAGTTTCTATTGTCCTACACTCAGGTCTCGTAGCCTTCACAGTACTTTTCTTTCAGACTGTCCTGCAAGTTACACAAATGTAAATTTCAAAAATAGGGCTCTGCTGATAAAAATACATGTGGGGTTCTCCAATGCCCTCAGAAGCCTCAGAATTAAGTCCAAAATTCACATAAGGCCCTCCATTATCTGACCCAACCTACTTCTATGTTTCCATCTTCTCTAATCATAAAGGGCTTCTCTCTGCAGTAGACGCACACGACACTGACGCCCATCTCTTTGATTTTCATAATGACCCTAACCTGAAATATCCTCATTAAAACTTGCTTCACCACAAATACAATTTTTCCATGATGCACCAAAACTTCAGCCTACTTTGATGTCTTTCTATTTCTGAAATACTATATCTGTACCACACACATTGCATCTAGCCTTACACTCTTTTTCAGGGTTTTAAATCCAATTCACAGATTAATGAGTACCTTCAGTTGCCAGAAACTATCAGGCACCAGTTAACAAGTCCATGCCCATATGCCTGATCTCTTAATTACACTGTGAGTTTCTTGAGGCAGGGATTATAATATATATATATATATTCTGATCTTCACAGTGTCCACCCAACTTATTCTACATAGCAGATGTTCAATGGGTCTCACTAAATTGAACTGAATTGGTCTCAAACTTGGCAAGAGAAAAATAAGAAGATGAATTCCAAAGAAAATGAGGAAAGATTAGAAGGGAATTAGGAACCATCATTAGACATCTGATTGTCAGATTGATTCATATTGAACCTCAGCAGAATAATAGCACATTATACCTTCATCACAGCAATTTTCATCTCCAGTTTTGCCAGAGGACAGCTTTCCAGAGGGAAATAGATTTTTAAGCTATGCATGTATGGAGAACTTAACAACACATGAGCAGTTAAATTCTCACACACTTCATCCATAATATATAAAAGGTAATAGCCCAAGGCTTAATTTTTAATTCTATGCATCTATTTTTTCTCCCACTTAACTGTTCGAGTTACCAGACCTTGCCCTTTGACAAGCATTTAAACAATGAATTCTACAACACGGGTAACCTTTCTCCTGCCTCAGTAAGTAACAGATGCTGTCAGTACTTCTTTACTAGATCAATTAAAGACCATTATTTATAGGCCTATGTTGTTAAACCTTCTTTTAAGAATAAGGAGAAGAATACATTCTGAGAGCATGGCAGAGATATTCTGGGTGGGAGCAGAATGAAATTCCTGAGGAGGGGAAGAGAGGCTCCATCTGATTGCCTAGCTTGTTGCTGAATCATTGTTGCTGAATCATTGCGAGGTCCCAACCTATCAGGCTTAATAGCTGGCTCAGTATTCGATTTGTTCAGTTCTGTTGAGGCAAAATTATCTTAAAGTAAAGCAGGAGAGGGACTTCCTTTGCAGCTGAGTGGTTAAAACTTCACCTTCCAATGCAGAGGATATGTATTTGACACCTGGTCAAGGAGCTAAAATCCCATATGCCCGGCAACCAAAAAACCAGGACATAAAACAGAAGCAATATTGTAACAAATTAAAAAAAAGACTTTTAAAATCATCCACGTCAAAAAAAAATCTAAACAAAAAAAATTAAAGCAGGAAAAATTATGCTAAGTTCTAATAACGATTGGATCCAGTTTAGATGGCTCAGAGGTTAAAGCATCTGCCTGCAATGCAGGAGACCTGGGTTTGATCCCTGAGTCAGGAAGATCCCCTGGAGAAGGAAATGGCAACCCACTCCAGTATTCTTGCCTGGAGAATCTCATGGACAGAGAAGCCTGGTGAACTATAGTCCACCAGGTCGCAAAGAGTCGGACACGACTGAGTGACTTAGCTTTTTTAGCTAATAAACGATTAATGACTAGACACTGAGGTGAGGTGAAGTCGCTCAGTCGTGTCCGACTCTTTGCGACCCCATGGACTGTAACCTACTAGGCTTCTCCATCCATGGGATTCTCCAGGCAAGAACACTGGAGTGGATTGCCATTTCCTTCTCCAGAGGATCTTCCCGACCCAGGGATCGAACCCGGGTCTCCCGCATTGGAGGCAGATGCTTTAACCTCTGAGCCACCAGGGAAGCCCTACAATGACTAGACACTAGGGTTCATAAATTGCTCAAGTGGTTAATGAAGAAAATGTCAGCGATGCTCAGGGCATGACTGCAAACATACAGTCCCAGTAGGAGCAAGGTAGGAAGTGAACTACAGTCCAAACAGGCCAGTAGGGACCTAGCCTATAGGAAATGGGCTTCGAGCACTGTCAGAGCTTGAGATATCTCTTAAATTTCCTAGCATCCCCATGACAGTCTCCTCATGCCCATGTTTTTTCCCTCCCTCCATGTCGTCCCCAAAGCAACCACTGATCTGCTTTTGTCACTGTAGATTAATTTGCATTTTCTAGAGTTTTGTATAAACTGAATCACATAGTATGCACTATATTTATAGCTTGGCCTCTTTCATTCAGCTTAATTCTTGTGATTTTTACTGATGTTGCTTTGAATATCCATACATACACAAAAGGAAAAGGAATATGCTTTGGTACCATATCTAGGAAATTATCTGATCTGAGGTTACAAATATTTTCCTATGTTTTTATAGAAGTATTGTTTTTCAGTTGTATATGTTTGTGACCAGTTTTTATTATTTTTGTTCATGGTCTGAGGCATGGAACAAAGTTGAAGGGGGAAGTTTTATTTGGTTTTGTGTATGGATACCTAATTTGTCCAGTGCTATTTGTTGAAAGTAAAGACTATCCTTTTACCACTAAATTGTCTTTGCCACTGAATTGTCTGTGCACTTATGCTCGAAATCAGTTGTTTTTATATATGTAGGGTTTATTGCTGGACTTTTTATTCTGTTTCATGACTCTGTTTGTCTATTTTGATATCAGTACCACATAGTCTTGATCAGTTCAGTTCAGTTCAGTCGCGCAGTCATGTCCGACTCTTTGCGACCCCATGAACCGCAGCACGCCAGGCCTCCCTGTCCATCACCAACTCCCGGAGTTCACTCAGACTCACGTCCATTAGTCCGTGATGCTATCCAGCCATCTCATCCTCAGCTGTCCCCTTCTCCTCCTGCCCCCAATCCCTCCCAGCATCAGGGTCTTTTCCAATGAGTCAACTATTCGCATAAGGTGGCCAAAGTACTGGAGCTTCAGCTTTAGCATCATTCCTTCCAAAGAAATCCCAGGGTTGATCTCCCTCAGAATGGACTGGTTGGATCTCCTTGTAGTCCAAGGGACTCTCAAGAGTCTTCTCCAACACCACAGTTCAAAAGCATCAATTCTTCGGCACTCAGCCTTCCTCACAGTCCAACTCTCACATCCATACATGACCACAGGAAAAACCATAGCCTTGACTAGATGGACCTTAGTCGGCAAAGTAATGTCTCTGCTTTTGAATATACTATCTAGGTTGGTCATAACTTTTCTTCAAGGAGTAAGCACCTTTTAATTTCATGGCTGCAGTCACCATCTGCAGTGATTTTATAATATTCTTAAAAATTCCATAGTATTTATTCTTAAAATTTGTTCTTCTGGTACAAATTTTAAAAAATATTTTAATGCTTTTGCATTTTCACATGAATCTGAGAATTAGCTTGTCAATTTCTACACAAACACTTTCTAGGGTACTGATGGAAATTATATTGAATCAAAAAATCAACTGAGGACAAATTATCATGTTAACAATAATAATCTTTCTGATTCAGGAACATGCTATATATCTTCATTTACTTACATGTTAATTTCTCTCAAAAATGCTTTATAGCTTTCAATGTATAGGTCTTTCATATCTTTTTCATTCCAAGAAATATCTTTAACTTTTAGTATCAAAGTGACTGAATTGAAATGAACTGAAAGTGAAAGTCGTTCAGTCATTTCCGACTCTTTATGACCCTATGGACCATAGCCTGCCAGGTTCCTTTATCCATGGAATTCTCTAGGCCAGAATACCAGAGTGGGTAGCTGTTCCCTTCTCCAGGGAATTTTCCCAACCCAGGGATCAAACCCAGGTCTCTAGCATTGCAGGCAGATTCTTTACCAGCTGGCCATCAGGGAAGCCCAAGAATACTGAAAGGGGTAGCCTATTACTTCTCCAGTGGATCTTTCCAACCTAGAAACTGAACGAGGATCTCCTGCATTGCAGGCGGATTCTTTACCAGCTGAGCTACAAGAGAAGCCCTTTAGTATCTTAATGTGATTATAAATCCATGCTCAGTTAATCATGTCTGATCCTTTGTGACCCCGTGGACTGTAGCCTGCCCAGCTCCTCTGTCCATGGGATTCTCCAGGCAAGAATACTGGAGAGGGTTGCCATTTCTTCTCCAGCGGATCTTCCCTACCCAGGGATTGAACCTGTGTCTCCTGCATCTCTTGAATTGGCAGGTGGATTCATTAACCTACTGAGCCACCTGGGAAGTCCATAATTATAAATGCCACTTTTCAATTTCAGTTTCTGGTTATTTCATGGGGTTGCAAAGAGTCGGACACGACTGAGTGACTGAACTGAACTGAACTGAATATATAGGAAATAATTTAGTTTTTCATTTTGACTTTGTATTTTGCATTCTTCCTAAAATAACTTCTTAATTCTAATAGTACTTTTGTAGATTTCAATGGATTTTCTATAGAGACAATCATGTGGTCTACAAATAAAGAAAATCTGAATCCTTTTTAAAATTCTTTTTCTTGCCTTGTAGAATAAGAAAAACGTCTCATGTATTTACTCATGTAGTTCAGTTCAGTTCAGTTCAGTCACTCAGTTGTATCCGACTCCTTGCAACCCCATGAATCGCAGCACGCCAGGCCTCCCTGTCCATCACCAACTCCCAGAGTTCACTCAGACTCACGTCCATCGAGTCAGTGATGCCATCCAGCCATCTCCTCCTTTGTCGTCCCCTTCTCCTCCTGCCCCCAATCCCTCCCAGCATCAGGGTCTTTTCCAATGAGTCAACTCTTCGCATGAGGTGGCCAAAGTACTGGAGTTTCAGCTTTAGCATCATTCCTTCCAAAGAAATCCCAGGGCTGATCTCCTTCAGAATGGACTGGTTGGATCTCCTTGCAGTCCAAGGATTCTCAAGAGTCTTCTCCAACACCACAGTTCAAAAGCATCAATTCTTTGGTGCTCAGTTTTCTTCACAGTCCAACTCTCACATCCATACATGACCACAGGAAAAACCATAGCCTTGACTAGATGGACCTTAGTCGGCAAAGTAATGTCTCAGTCCTTCTATTATCCTTTGACATCTCACATAGGGTCTGTTGACAATGGACTTTTTTTTCAGCTTTTGTATGTCTGAAAAAGTTTTCACTTTATCTCATTGAAAAGATTTGCCTATAGGTAGAGAGCTCTAATTTGATAATTTTTTATTTCCACACAAGATATTCTACTGCCCTCTTGAATACATTGTTTTGTCATGATGATGCTTGTTCCTCTCTACATAAAGACTGTTTTCCTCTGACCTCTTTCAAGATTTGATTATATTGTGCGTTGATGTAATTTTCTTTCATGTTTTTGTGGTTGGAGTCCTTTTATATTCTTGAATCTTTTAAAATCAAACTTGGAAATTTTTTCTAACATTTATTCCAGTCCTTCTTTTGCCCCTTTCCTTTGAGGACACAGGGTACAGTTTTGTTAGACCACTTGAACTTGTCACAGTTCAGTGATGCACTTTTCAGTGTTTCTGATTTTTTTCTATCACTGATTTCTTTTTGGCATCATTTATATTGCTATGTCTTGAAATGCATTAGTCTCTTCTTCCTCAGTGACTAGTGTTCTGTTAGTTCTATCCAGCATATCTTTCACATCACACTTTATAGTTTTCATCTCTAAAAATTTCTTTATTAAAAATATCTTCCCATCTCTGCTTCATTCTTTTAACACATGGAGCACCACAATCATTATTCCTTTAATACCTTTGCTAACTTTAACATGTATTCTGGATCTATTTCAATTTATGTTTTTCTCTTCACTTAGGATCATATTTTCTTGCTTTTTTAACTAATCATCTTTGACTGATTATCAAATTTTATAGATGTTCCCTTTTTGCTCCAGCAAGGAGACTTTTGTATTTCCTTAGTCTTGAGCTTTGTCCAGATGTACTTATAGTATGTGGAAACAGTATGATAATCTAGGGTCTTACTTTTATGATGTATTTGGTGCCAGTAGAGTCATACTAATTTGAAGGCTAACTATTCTCCACTACCGAGGTGAGCCTTTCTGAGTACTCTATCCACTACCCTGTGAATTATGAGATTTTCTAGTCTGGCTGATGAAACAGCACTATTCCCAGCCATATGTGGGCACCAGGCATTGCTTTAATTCTTTTGAATATGTTGAACCATACTCTAATGAACACTCAAAGGGGACAGTCTATATATCCATCAGGCTTTTTGTCTGTGCATCTCTCTCCTCCATTACCCAATCCTCCAAACTCGTAATGCCCTAGTCTCGCTGTATTCTGAGCTCCATTTCTTCTCATTGTGGAGTTCTCTAGGCTCTACTTAGATTCTCCATCCTTATGCCACATCCTGGAAGCTCTCTCAAGGCAATGAGTTGGGAAAACCATAGGACTTGCCTTTTTTGTTATCAGCCTCATAGATCACTATTTTTTCTTGTCTGATGTTCAGTGTTTTAAAATCCCTGTTTCAAATATGTTGCTATTGTTGCTTATTTCAGGCAGGAGGGTAAATTTGGTTCCTGTTATTCCATTTGGCTGGAAGCAGAAATCCTATTTTACATTTTCAATGTTGATAGCAATAGACCAAAGAATTTCTTTTCTTGTACAAACAATGACAGTATGTATAACTTCCACATATTTAAACCAAAATAAAGTTTTAATTAAATATATTTAAAGGACTCTAACTTGTCCTTTCGATAATATCTATCAAAAATGAAAGTGTCACACACATATGAAACAAATGAATATCTTTTGAATATATACACACAAAATCAGGAAGAAGTACAAGTTAGCAAAATTTAGCAATATATTAAATTGACAATATGTCATGACCAATAAATTAAAAATAGCATAGGAAATTTGTTACCACAATGTGCTCTGCTGCTGCTGCTGCTAAGTCGCTTCAGTCATGTCTGACTCCATGCGACCCCATAATGGTGGCTCACCAGGCTCCCCCATCCCTGGGATTCTCCAGGCAAGAATACTGGAGTGGGTTGCCATTTCCTTCTCCAATGCATGAAAGTGAAAAGTGAAAGTGAAGTCGCTCAGTCATGTCCGACTCTTAGTGACCCCATGGACTGTAGCCTACCAGGCTTCTCCATCCATGGGATTTTCCAGGCAAGAGTGCTGGAGTGGAGTGCCATTGCCTTCTCCCACAATGTGCTCAGTTGCTGTCATGTGCTCAGTTGCTGTCATGTCTGACTCTTTGGAATCCCATGGACTATAGCCCACAAGGATCCTCTGTCCATGGAATTTTTCAGGCAAGAATACTACAGAGGGTTACCATTCTTGACCCAGAGATCGAACCAGGGATTAAACCTCTTACATCTCCTACATTTGCAGGTAGATTCTTTACCACTGAGTCACCAGGAAATCCCCCATTCTACACTTGATCTTAGTCAAAACAGCAAGAAGCCATAGCCCTCTTATAAAGCAGTTAAGAGCATAGACCCTGAGTTTTAAAGAATCTGTTAAAATCCCAACCCTATCATTTACTGGCCATATAATTCTGGACATGTTTCTTAACGTCACTGATCCATACTTACCTTAGCTTTATAAAACTGACCTCATTGGGATTACGAGAAGAATAAATCAAACACTCTGATGCACTCAGCAAAAAATTTTTGATTACCACATTTTTTTTTTAAGTTGCTTTCTGGAATTTGCATGGAAATTGCAACATTAGTAGTGATCTGCTCCAACCTCCAGCTCTCCAGAGATTTCTTCAAGGATGGGCACTCAGCTTTTATTCTGTACACTCCCAGTTAAATAAATGTAGATTTAAAAGTTAAAGGATTGCGAGTTAGGCATAAAAGCATTTTATAAATCTAAGACACTATTATATGATTAGACCACAAATACAGTTTGATAGTTCACTCAGACATTAGTAAGACTTGGCTAAGCTCTAAACACATTCTGCAGATCCAATCTACATCCATTTATAGCGAAATAAGTATTAGCTTTTGATAACCCAGTGTCCCATCTCACTCAAGAAGAGACGATGTCCTTTAGAGCAGTTTCTCCTTCTTGGAATCATTTAGGACAATAGCTTTTGATTCATTTAACCAACTCACAGTTCATGCATATATTAATTCACATACATAGTGATTTATAACATACATAAGAAACACTATCTAGGCTTATGCAAAATGCTGAGTGGGATACAAAATGGCATAATATTTTCTCTCGTGAGACCAGATATATAAAGAAAAAATACTAATACTATCAATGAAAAATAATATTATAAAATGGAAAATGCAAGGAGCAGAGTAGCAACAAATAAATACTGAGCTCAGAGAAGGAAGGGGCTAAGGGGTGGAGTGGTCAGGGAAAGCTTCAGAGAGGGAGTGGCTGCTGCACTGGACCTGAAGGCTGAGTGCAAGGTAAACTATGGAGATGATGGCATGTCAGGGAAGCGCCATAAGGTGAGCAAAGACAAGGAGGCCAGGAAGTGCGGAATGGTGGAGGCAATGAGGGAACCATGGTTGACCCATCTGGTGGTATACAGGGACAAGTGGGAAAGTTTTGGGGGATAGGCTTGGAAAAAGAAGTTTAAGTGGAAGATTTTATTCTGCGACACTTAGGCATGCAGTGGAGATGGCTAGTGGACTCAAATACTGACTTGCCTCTCCTTCTATGGTCATCGAACTTCCTGGCTTAACTGGATACATGGGTCTCCAGAGCAAAGACTGTTTCCCACTCACCCCTCCAGCCATGATGTGTGAATGAAAGCCGTGTGGGCTTCTGCGCATGCCCTCAAAGGAAAGAGGCGAGCTTTCTCCCGTTTCACGTTTCACGTTCCCCAGCCTGCCACCTGAATTGTGGAAGTCGAGTGTGTCATTTGGAACCTGGTGAATAAGCGGAGCATGGCGCAGCACAGTAGCAGGAGAGGAGTCTGACACTCTGACATCCTCAGGCAGCAAGCCTCGGGCTGCTCACACACATACGTTTTATAAACTCACTTCTACTTTGTGTAAGCACTGTGTATTACACATATAATGTGTGCTGAGCTGTTGCTTCCCTGTAGTCCTCACTTAGCCAGGCAAGACCTAGGATGGCCAGTCACCTCTGAGGCTCGTTGACCCGGGGTGCTATAGAAATGACTTACACACTAATGAATTGGGAAGCTCTGTCTTAGTTTAAACAGGGAATCCCTGGAAGTGTGTAAGGAAGTGACATGCTAAAATTGTGTTTTACAAGAATTAATTTGAGCAACATATCAGTATTACCTGGAGCTAGAATTGGGGATTGGAAGAATTTATAGCAAAGGGACATGATAAAACTCTTTGAGATGATGAAATATTCCAGATCATGATTGTGGTTTAGATGATGAGGGTGTGAATGCATGAGTATGTATAATATATATGTGTATGTTTGTCAAAACTAATACTTATATATCTGTGTGTGTGTGTACTGTGCTTAGTCGCTCAGTCATGTCCAGCTCTTTGCGACCCCATGGACTGCAGCACGCCAGGCCTCTGTCCCTCACCACCTCCCGAAGTTTGCCCAAGTTCATGTTCATTGCATCGGTGATGCCGTCTAGCCATCTCATCCTCTGATACCCTCTTCTCCTTCTGCCTTCAATCCTTCCCAGCATCAGGGACTTTTCCAATGAGTCAGCTGTTCGCATTAGATAACCAAAATACTGGAGTTTCAGCTTCAGCATCAGTCCTTCCAATGAGTATTCAGGGTTGATTTCCCTTAAAATTGACTGATTTGATTTCGTCCTTGAGTTTATATATATATGTATATATCCCCAGTAAAACTGAGTAAAGAAATTAAGTTGGCTGTATGTGCAAAACAGATCAGTGGGAGGAGACAAGGAGTGGGGAGAACAATTTATGACTTCAAACAAAGCTTTAGATCATTTGAACTTGTTCTGGGAATATAGTGGGAAGAAGGAAATTATTAGACAAAAAAGTCATTTTGAGGGAAGAAGTAACAGAATTTGGAGACAAATTGGTCCTGGAGATACTGATTCACATGTGAGGGGATCTGCCTTTCTATGTAGAGCATGAGCTGAGCTTCCCCAAAGGCTGGTGAAGAAGCCACATCACAAAACTGAGAGCGAGGAAGATGGAGGGCCACGCTTACTACTTAAATATGTTTTCCAGTCTCTCCTAGTCCTTTTTCATAGGTAAAATGAGGTTAATGATGCTATAGATTTTGAAAAAGTTGTGAACAGCAGAGAGAAAAAAATGTAGAAAACACCTAGCACCTTCCGGCCTGGCACCTGGTAGGTACCCATGAGTGCATGAGCCTAAGAATAGCTGTAATAATCACATATTATAATAGAAAATAAGTGAGCTTCCAAGATGATGTTGAAGACTGTCCATATGTGTTTCTAGGAGGTGGTTGGACACTGTCAATGTTTGTGCACATGAGGAAATAAGACCTCAGCTATTAGGAGAGATAAAGTCACAGGTAAATCACAGAAAGATAGGAAGCGGGGTCAGGTAAGGCAAATGGCAGTTGGCAGCATTGTTTCAAAAGGAGGTAGCTCCATTTGCCACAGAAGATTCAGTGGTGTGTTCATTTCTCTTTTCTGTACCTCCCTTGACTCACACGCAGGTGTGGGAGTTGAAACAAAAAGATCTTGTAGCATGCTGCTTAAGATTCCCCTCATATAAGATTTGGTTCTCAGCCCATTTTCTGTCAGGCTTCCTGAGATAGCAAAGCAGTGCATAAAAATTCTCAGGCTTGAAGTGAACTCTCCTGAGCTCCAGACGGGAATTTACAGCTGCCTGTAGACACTTCCATCTGCATGTCCTGCAGGCATGTCCAAAACAGCATGTCCCAAACCAAATTAATTACCTTCCCACACACTGGTTCCCCCCTCCAGCATTCTGTCTAGGTTAATGCCGTAGCCAGTTTCCCAGGTACAAAATCTAGACATTTCTGTTCTTTCCCTTCTCATCTCATATCCCGCAAGTCAGTCTGCTGTCATCTTTGTGGAGTCGCCCTTCTGTCATTTGTGCTCTGCACTCCGTTTTTTGACTTCCATTGCCCTAGTGAGGTTTACGCAATCAGCCTGGCCCTCTCCAGAGGCTTCATGTCCAACTCTTTGCAGCCCCATGGACTGTAGCCTGCCGGGCTCCTCTGTCTATAGAAGTTTCCAGACAAGAATACTGGAATGGGTTGCCATTTCCTATTCCAGGGGATCTTCCTGACCCAGGGATCAAAATTGCAACTCTTGTGGCAGGCAGATTCTTTACTACTGCTCCATCTGGTGGCAGATGAGTTCTTTACCACTTAGTGTCACCTGGGAAGCCCTTCAAGAGACTTCAGGCTCCTGCAACTACTTAATGGATACCAGTGAAACGATGGCCCACCCCACAGAGCTGTGTAATGGATGTACCTGTGCCCCTGTTCCCAGCTTCTCAAGTGGCTAATCCAGTTAAATTCCCCAAGCACAAATCACTTCTCTTTCTGATAATACTTCGGTAACTCACCGCTGAGTTCACAGAACGAAGTCCCCAAACCCAAATTTCTCCCATTTCCTTTTCCCACGGACTTCCCTCGTAGCTCAGTTGGTAAAGAATCTGCCTGTAGTGCAGGAGACCTGGGTTTGATTCAGGATTGGGAAGATCCCCTGCAGAAGGAAATGGCAACCCACTCCAGTATTCTTGCCTGGGAAATCCCATGGACAGAGGAACCTGGCAGGCTACAGTCCATGGGGTCGCAAGAATTGGACACAACTTGTTATCTAAACCACCACCACCTCTCCAATGGTATCTCTTCAAGCTTCCTATGCTCCATCTATGTACCTTGTATGGCAAGCCCTGTCCTTCAAACAGTGTTTTAACTATTTCCCCCCAACACTGTCAACACCATTTCCACCTCTTAGAATTTTTTTATGACCTAGACATCTTTTCTTATCTTCGGTATTGGAGTATAGGTAATTAACAATGTTGTGATCATTTCAGGTGGACAGCAAAGGGTTTCAGCTATGCATATACATGTATCCACTCTCCTCCAAGCTTGCCTCTCATCCAGGCTGTCACAAACATTGAACAGAGTTCCATATGCTATATGGTAGGTCCAGTTTGTTATCTGTTTTAAATACAGCAGTGTGTACATGTTGATTTCAATCTCCCTAACCATCCCTTTATCCCACTCTTCCCCCTGCTCCATAGTAACCATAAATTTGCTAAGTCTGTGAGTCCAAATACTGTAATTTTTTAACCTCAGAGTTAGTGGCTCCTGGAATATTCTGCTCCAGCTAGCTAAGCTCCCCTCTTCCTTCCTGACTCAGGTTGAAGGCCACCTTCTTCATCTCATATTCTTAAGCAGGGCCCCATTAGCTCAGTATTCTTCTATTATTCTCATTGGTGGCTATTATAACCAGATTTTACAATGTAAGAGGACAGATACCATCTCTTATTGTCATCTCTGAATCTCCAGGACATTTTGAATTGACTGTTCACCAGTCTGGAAATAATCTTCTTAATTTCTTACTATAAGAAATACTGATTTTTTTTTTTTTTTTACAAAATAAAGCTTTTAAAAATAGCAAAGAAACAGCTATTTGTTTGCAATGTGCCCAAAGAGTGAATTCCCTCAGCGCCACTGTATTAAATACACTTTTTAAAGTCCCTTGCAGTTTTATTATTCCAGGTGCACTGCAACCATAAGAAGCCTTTGTGGTCTACTGCTATAAATGTCATTTGGCCTCATTAAGCAGTGTATAAGTGGACGAGGTGATTGTCTAAATTTATGTCGAGTAGTCTTGAGAGTATTAAGTCAGGTAATACATCAAAAATTTAGAAATTAACGTTATATATTTTGTTGTTGTTGTTGTTAACTGAGCTCAACATAACGTATGCTTGTTCTTTCTGTGACTGTAAGATATTTCAAAAGAGAAGTAGCTAAATTAGACTAACAATAAAATTTAGTAGCTAAATAATTCAAATAATACAGCTGTCTTAATTACTTGGCATTTTAGGTGACATTATGGGAAGTTGAGGTGTTGAAAAAATTAGAAAAAGGGATACTTATGCTTTTGTTTTTTTAAGTTTTTTAATATTTTGGACCACACTATGCAGTATGTATGCTTCCCAGGTGGCCTAGTGGTAAAGAACCTGCCAGCTAAGAGACGTAAGAGATGAAGGTTCAATCCCTGTGTTGGGAAGATCCCCTGGAGGAGGACATGGCAACCCACTCCAGTGTTCTCACTTGAAGAATGCCACGGACAGAGGAGCCTGGTGGGCTACTGTCCGTGGGGTCACAGTCAGACATGACGGAAGTGACTCAGCACACATGAAGTATGTGTCATCTTAGTTCCTGACCCATAGTTCAAACCCATGTCTCCTGTAGTGGAAGTGTGGAGTCTTAACCACTGTACCACCATGGAAGTCCTGGGGATGCTTATGGTTCTGAGTGAGCAAGTTATCTACTCAGTTTTTATTTAAATTATGGTAAAGATGATATTTATCAGCTGATTTCAAATATCCTATTCCTTAGGCTCATTTTCTTCAGAAAATTACTTTAAGAAACTGGGATATGAAAACACTGAGAAGGTAAATTGACATAAATGGGCATATTTTGTATTATATCAAACAACTACATGATTTATCATTTAGCTCAAAAAGAAAACTTTAGAAGTAAATGGGCAGCTTTTTGTCATTCTCCAGTGAAGATACATATTCTTACAGAGTAGCTTTGGGTTTTGGAGATAGTTATTATTACTTTATTCAACCATGTCGTCTCCGATTTTCCCCCTGGCTAATATTTTGAATGGTGAAAGTGATTATAAAGTACAAAAATTAGACTCAGGCAAATTTTTACTCTCTAGAAAATATTTATTGACACATTTTAATTTCCTTTCTATTTTCTGAGAAATAAAAATAAAACACAAAATACAGTAAAATGCACTTTTCCCATTTCAAATAAATATAGTTTACTCTTGTAAAAAATTTAATAATCTGTGTAATTTACCACAGTATCTTAATCAGTGAAATAAAGCAAAGAAAACCTCTAGCTAAATTGTCACTTACTTTAAGATTCTCTTGGCTTTTTGCTAGAGAAAAGGAAAACTATTCTGTATAGAATTATATTGAGACTTGGAAACTGCTACTTCTAGTTTGGAAAGGCAAAGATAAGTTCCTTTATAAAGTGTTTAGTGTCAAAATGAGTCTCAGTTTGGCAGAAGGATAACATCCAAGTCTTTGCTGAATGAACTAAAGTTATATGTAAACTTTTTCTGTTAATACTTCCTAGAAACTAGACTGCATTCTGAATTATAATGATTCCTTTGTATCACATGAGTAATTTTTCAAAATTAGTGGTTAAGTATTTAAGTTAACACTTATGTATGTAATATAAACCCAAGACAGAATGTTAAAGCTCTATTAACAGGAAAGGTTAAAATAATGGTGCTATACACTATGGATTTATCCTTTTCACAACTGTTAATGTTATAAGAACTGAAATCTACTGAATTATACAGACTTAACACAGACTCATATACACATATATCCCTGATCAGTTTGAGACAATGTTATAGTTTGCTCTTGTAAGTAGTAAGAATATTTTTAGTAACCAGCAAAAATCACATTTAGGTAGTCACCAATCTTCAGAGTGTACTTATGTATAATCTGTTTCTCCTCAAAAGAATATATCACCAAGTAATAAAGTATTAGTACTGTCTAACTTCCTATGTTAGCAGTTATTTGGAACTTTATATACTAGTAAGCTTATGGAAGTAAATCAAACTTTACTGTAGCTCCAACTCCACCTAGCATGTTTCAGCACATTTACATGCATGCAGAAATGCTGGTCAAACTCTGCCAAAGCATAAACCTCAAAGCATAACCGTGTTCAGTAAAAATCTTACACAGGCTATAAAGTGGGTATTAGATCTGTCCTCAGCATTACAAAAGGTATCACCTATTGTCCAGGTGGTGCTTTATCATATATGGAACTTTTCCCACTTCCTTTCAAAGAGTGGAACATTATGTGCTTGGGTATCCTTTTATGGCAACATTTTCATTTCTACATGTTTCTGAAACAGTTAAGTGTGTGTTCAAAAAATTCACAAGTCCAGTAAAATAAATTTGTGGTTTCCTTCTTTGACAGTCTCTATAATTCCTCCATCTCAAAATGTGTGTTAAGCTGTTCGCCATGGATGTGTGTTCAAAGATCCTTGACAGGCTTGGTTTCAATAGTTCCACTGAATGACAAGGCAGGTGCTGAGTGGTGTCATTCTTCAGAGCCATCATTTGGTCTGTCCCAGGCTCCCGTCTGTCGTAGTAGAGAGCCCAGAGCAGAGTAATGGTGAGAATCATGGCCAGGATCTGTGTCACTCCAATGGAGATCCCCAGAAACCTCAGCACTTGCAGCTGTTTGGTTCCTCTCAAAAAGGAATACATTTTCTTCCCACAACCCTGTAAAAGAAATAATATGCTCAATATTGCTCTGACTGTGTTACAGAGGATCAAAATAGTGGAAGAAAAAACCATCCATCAGCTAGTGGAACTAAACAACTTGAATTACAAACTTTTAAGATGGTGACTCTCAATAGGGACCCCTGCGAGACACTGGATGGGAGATAGAGGTGTACATTCCTTGAAAATAAATTTTAATTATTAAAATAACTGCCTTCTTGTTTCCTTCCCCAGATTCTATAAATAACTCAACTAAATCAAGGAAACCAAGGTTACTGAATCAGCCTATTGTTAGTTTGTGCATTATAGTAGAGGAGAGGAATACATAATACATAACTCTTAAATTTACAAAGACACTTATAAGTAACTATACCCTAATAAGTCATTACTTTTAAGAAATAAAAATCATGTAAAACTAGTCACAGACACACTTCAGTAACTACCTTTTCTGGTATACCATGTAATGCAAAGTAACAGCAAAACATTAGCAAAGTTTTATCAATTTTACCAAAAGTGACGTTAAAATATTTATAATTAATACTATTGATACTTAACACTGCTTTAATAAAATAACTTCTCTAGTCATCTTACCTAGATAATACACACACACACACACACACACACAGTGAGTAATCAAAATAGATGACACAAAGACAATCACCGACATTCAAGTATTTTTCAAAGCGTTCCACTCAGGTAATTCATCAAAACCCATTCACACTTATGCTTATATGTAATTCTAACATCTTATATGACACCATATAGATCATGAACTTCAGAGCCAGAATTCTGAATTCAAATCCCTGCTCTGCTATTTATAAGCTTTGTGAATTTGGCCATGTTACTTAATCTCTCTGTGAGTCAGTTTTCTTGTATGAAAACATGAATGATAATAGGGCCAGCCTGTTTGTGATCTTGGGAAAATTAAATGAACAAACATAATTAAACACCTAGAATGGGATCTCATATATAGTAAGAACTCAGTAGGGATCAGATTTATCTGGTATATCAGCCCACAGAAGATTAGAAAGCACAAATTAAAAGAGATGCAGAATCTATGAAAAGCAGATATTAATGGGCAAGTATGAGTACAACATTTTTTTAGAGAATAAAACACCAAAAGCATGGCATTGTGTTCCCACTGAGTACTGATGAGATAATCCTTGCCCACCTGTAACAGCGAAGGTGGAGGTCACTGTTTCTCAAGACAGTGAAGTCACTATCCAAAATGATGTTTGCCACTGAGACTTTAGATCATGACTCTTCTCATGAAGCAAAGAAATCTTTAGCATAGTTTGGAAAGAGGCACACCAAAACTACTTAAAAAGGTTTAGCTTCAGACATTTGGAAATTAACATCATTGCTAAATAATGAAGCACAGATCATCATATCCATCTCCAAAGAAATTGATATAAAATGGCTTTGCATGGATGGTTTAGTTGACTCCTCAACTATGTTTTCAGTACTTAGTGCAAAAATGGATCTTTAATAAATAAAGAAAAATTAAAATAAATTCCACAATTAAAGGTAAACTATTCAAGAAATGCATATGCTGATGATACAACCCTGTGAAATAAGTCTATTATTATTTGATTTTTACCTTTTCAGCAGTCTCTGGTGCTTAAATTTTACCCATATAGTTCTTCCCATTGGCATGTAAAGATCTCTTTGGACTAACTCACTCTAAGCTGAATAACTATGCAGCAAAGATAATATTTTTTAATTTTTGATTAAAACAAAGCAGAAATCGACTGTGCTTCATACTCTGGATTCAGTAAAGTCTGTTTCAATTTTATTTTAAACAGCCACATATACCAAAACAAAGATAGAGTAAATTATATTGTCTAGGATATTTGAGAATGTGATATATTAGATAACAGTGAATGTTCCAGAGCGGGAGGGGAACTTAGAAGTCAAAAAGTTCAGCTTTTTAATTTGTAAAAATATGGCTAAAAAGCACTTCTAGACATCCACAAAATTGGCAGAAAAAGGACCTCTGAATAGCTTCTCCCCCATATAAGCAATGAAAGCACTAGAGAAAATTGTCAGAATCAACTTTTTTTTTTGAACTCTGGAAATTAACCAAATGCTTGCAGCAATCTGAGGAGCATTTACTCAAGAGAAGCACCTGAATCTCAGTAAGAACAGCAAGCTTTGTGGCATTTTAATTTGCTTTACTCCCATACCCCTTCCCCAGCTCTGCAGGAGCCTTGAAAATCAACAGCCCACAATTATGGTAAAATCAGTGGTCTGGCAGTCACCAAAGGCAACAGAAAAGGGTTGGAGCTCCTTCAAAGACCCACTGTCAGAGAACTGTCATTATTTGTCCTATCTGGTGGTTCCCTGAAAGAGCTCACTAGCAAAGCTGTCTTTATTTGACTTGACTTGCAGTTCAACCTGGGCAACAGTCTTTTCCCTCTGGGGAGTATTTGTCAAAAGCATTTACAGGTAACTGCTCAACACTGAGGCTGCCTGAGGCAGTGGATAATAGTTGTAACACAATGGGCTAGTCAAAAGGCAAAGGGGAAAAACTGGAGAATGTGAAGTCCTTTGTGGTTTTGGCAAAGTTCTGACATATTTGTGGGGATCTAGAAAGTTACACATGTGAGTAAGGTTATGCTCAATCCCAGGACTGTGCACATGTTCAAGAAAGAACTAAGAAGGCCCTAAGATCTCACCTCTGGCTAATATTGATTGAGGCTCTATGCTTCCTCAGCAAAGTCCGGAAGACTTATTGGTTCTGGGAATCTAAGGAAACCTCAGTGGCCACACAAGAAAATGCAATAAAATATAAGACAATCTAGGCTGTCATGAATGGGTTTGGATCCCAGTGAAAAAAGGTTTTCAGTTCCCCCCAAAAAAGTGGATAGGATTGTGTCATTATGGCTCATAGTCAGGACCTGGCCTCCTTAGAGATCACTGGACTGGAAGATTATCTCCATGTCAAGGAGGGTGAAGGTGGTCCTAGTTAGACTCCTCAATTTTTAATAAATAAATCAGCCCTATTACTTCCTCATTTAGTTTACAAAGATAAATCCCAAACTAGACAGAATGTAAGTATTTAGTACTGTTTGTCATCAGAATTTATTAAATTATAGTTTGTCCTTCTTTATCAAAAACCCCTCAAAAAGTGATGTTATCTACAGACTCTTTAAAACTTGTATCTAAATATCACACCAGACTACCAAATTCTGCCATGCTGCAATATATTAACCTGTGCCCTTACATATTATTTTCTACTGAAGTATATTTCAATGATATTGAAAAACACCATAACAAATTACTCTATAAAAATTTTGAAAAATAATATTGAAGGTATTTTCCTAGGTATTTTAGAGTGGCAGATATAAAACTGCACTTGAGCAAATACTTTAGAATTTTGCTCCCTTTGAAAAACTAGAATACATGCCCTCCAAACATAAAATGATCTGGACGATTATGTGTCATTTCACCTGGGCTTTCAGAAAGCTCAAGGACAAATATGAAACTCAACCACAGTAATCCCATTTGCCTTCACATCAAGCATGTCCAATTACTCTTTCTTCAATCCTGGCTTTCCACTGCTATTTATGTATTTTTCCCTTCCAGTTTTATTGAGTTATAATTCGTACAGCACTGTGTAAGTTTAGGGCACACAACATCATAATTTGACTTACATATATCATGAAATGATTATCACAATAAGTTTACTGAATATCCATCATCTCATATAGATACAAAAGAAAAGAAAAAGAAGACACATTTTTACATTTAAGAGTTGTATTGAGAACCCTTAGGATTTACTCTCTTTTATATATAACAGACAGCAATGTTATTATATTAATCATGCTCTACATTACTTCTCTAGGACTTATTTAGCTTTATCCAATAAATAAATCTTATTTTTATTATTCATCCATTGTGCCTTTTTGTTGTATGTTGCATTAAATCATTTAATAAAAAAGATACAAGGTGTAAACATATAAATAAAACACAAATCTCTCTACATTCCATATAATTTAATATTTCTTTGGTAATTCAGGAGGCACTGTAAAAACTTGCAGCCTATTAGGTATCATGCTGAATTTCAGAGAACTGCTTACACCATTACTTAAAGTTAAGGATTAACTTTCCAAATGAATATTCTTCTTCTTGAAAAGAGAGTATTTTTTTCAGATTTCTGTGTACAATATGATTGTCTGCCTCAGCCACTCTCTGAATTCTTCATAGAAACAACTCCAGGGTTTATGGCCTATTCTGCAACACCCTCTTCAAAGTAGTTCAGTCTGAATACAAGTTGTGAGCTTGTTTTGAGCCAGCCAAATAATCATGAATAAGGTTCACACTTTTCAGTGTAAAGTTGGATTTTTTTGTTGAAAAGCAAGACACTAAGTCTAGAGAAGAAAAAATATAAATGTGTCTCTATATAATCTATTGTACTATTCACAGATATTTAGTTGCAAAAACAAACACTGTTGAGTGTTTGCTGTTGAGTGAGACAAAAAAGGAAACAGAAATGTTAGAGTTCAAAACTGCATTCCATTTCACAAAGACTCTTTTACTCACAATAGGAAAGAACTAAATTGCATTTATTTGCTTTTCTCAAAATAAAATACTGAGTTGATTTACCTTGAATACGTTTTCTTCCTAAATAAAGCCATGTTAGCACTGCATTAATAACCTCAGATAATTCAAAGGTATGGAATAAGACAAGCTGGCTAACCTACTTTGCTTGCTGCAATGTTAAAATTCTGGTCAACTGTAAATAACAACACTACCTTTTTATCAGAGAGAAATCACTAATCCCTATATTTCCTGGAATCTATCTGAGGGCATGTCAAGATGCCTTACTTCACTGAGGAAATTATACACTTGAAATTATTCTGTGATCAAGCTCCAAAATGAGTTTCTAAAATTAGAAGAACTCCTGTGGCTTTTCAGTACTCAATATTCACAGGCCACATCAAAAAATTAGGCAGACTTCTAATGTGCTTATGAAGATAAAGTATAAATAAAATCTAGGTGCCAATACATGCCAGTATTAATATCTTCATAATTGATTTTTCATAATAAACATAACTCCCAAGTTTGAGATGACAGTGTTAACTATCAGGTACAAATAAGTAACATTCAGTCCTATTTATTTTAAAATTGAAAAACTGAGTGATGGCAGTTCATGAGTTCATGAGCTTTAAAGAGGTTAGAGCAAAAGTTCTCCACTGATAATCATAAGCTCTGCAGGAAAATAAACCTGTCCTTAAAAAAAATTAAACAGCAAGTAATAAAATTCACTACAGGATTTTCTGTTCTGTTAAGAGAAAAGTTACTCAAACCCATACACAGGAAATGCAGTAGAAAAAGTCTTCATGTATCTCCAAAAAACCCACAGACCCTTGTATCTCATTTCATCTTCACAAGATCCCCATTAGAGATGAAGAATCCTGAATTTAAAAGACTACATTTATTGAACATCTGTCATTTTTACCAAAAATATGAGGGTGAAAGAGGAGAGTGAAAAAGCTATCTTAAAGCTCAACATTATAAAAACTCAGATTATGGCATCCAATCCCATCACTTCATGGCTAATAGAAGGGGGAAAAGTGAAAGGAGTAACAGATTTTATGTTCTTGGGCTCCAAAGTCACTGTAGATGGTGACTGCAGCCATGAAATTAAAAGATGCTTGCTCCTTGAAAGGAAAGCTATGACAAAGCTAGACAGCATGTTAAAAAGCAGAGACATTGGTTTGTGACAAAGATCAGTATAGTCAAAGTTATGTTTTTTCCAACAGTCATGTGCAGATGTGAGAGGTGAACCATAAAAATGGCTGAGTGCCGAAGAATGGATGCTTTTGAACTGTGGTGCTGGAGAAGACTCTTCGAGTCCCTTGGACAGCAAGGAGATCAAACCAGTCAATCCTAAAAGGAAATCAACCCTGAATATTTATTGGAAGGACTGACACTGAAGCTGAAGTTCCAGTACTTTGGGCACCTGATGTGAAGAGCACACTCACTGGAAAAAGACCCTGATGTTGGGAAAGGATGACGACAAAAGGAAAAGGGAACTGCAGAGGATGAGATGGGTAGACAGCATCGCTGACTCAATGCACATGATTCCAAGCAAACTCCAGGAGACCGTGAAGGACAGAGGAGCCTGGTGTGCTATAGTCCATGGGGTTGCGAAGACTCAGACACGACTTAGTGACTGAACAACAAATGTCAGAAACCCAGAAGGTGGTATTCTCCCTAGGAAGGTGAGGTGCAGGGGCAGATGTTCACTGTCTGAGCAGAAAATGTACAAATACAAACCGCTCATTAGATGTCATCTCTCAGGGGGCCCTTTTGTCCACCTACATGTTTTTCCTTAAGAACTGGAAAGATGTGAAAACAAAATGAGAAACCACATGAAGTCCTCAATACCTTGGTCTAAAATTGACCTTCAGCCAACACAAATAGAACTAGAAAATGCATATTTTCCTGCCATTACTAGCAAAATTTAGGGCAATTTGGTTAGTTAAAATCCTAATCATAGGTCACTATTTTTTGTATTTACCCTAATAAATGTTAATAAATTCCTGTTATTATTGTCATTATCTACCACCATGCATTGAAGATTTGTGTTTATTTCGTGTCAAGTGATTTGCTAAGGGTTTATTAAGTAGCTTAATTTATTTTTTTGAATTATAAGGAGGCAGATGGTACTATTATCTCATTTAATGGATAAGGAAATTGAGGTTTAGAAGTGAAAAAAATCTACAAACACTCAGCTTGCTCCTCACCACGTACTCCACATCTTGAAATTTTAGTGACTAATACAAGTATGGCGGAGAAGGCAATGGCACCCCACTCCAGTACTCTTGCCTGGAAAATCCCATGGATGGAGGAGCCTGGTAGGCTGCAGTCATGGGGTCGCTAAGTCGGACCTGACTGAGCGACTTCACTTTCACCTTTCGCTTTCATGCATTGGAGAAGGAAATGGCAACCCACTCCAGTGTTCTTGCCTGGAGAATCCCAGGGACGGGGGAGCCTGATGGGCTGCCGTCTATGGGATCGCACAGAGTCGGACACGACTGAAGTGACTTAGCAATACAAGTATGGGCTTTGGAATCAAATAGATCTGAGTTCAGTCACTGACTGCTGCTACTGCTAAGTCACTTCAGTCTTGTCCGACTCTGTGTGACCCCACAGACAGCAGCCCACCAGGCTCCCCGGTCCCTGGGATTCTCCAGGCAAGAACACTGGAGTGGGTTGCCATTTCCTTCTCCAGCGCAGGAAAGTGAAAAGTGAAACTAGCCCTATGAAACTGGACTAGGGCACTGAACCTCATTGTGCCTCACCTTTCCTATCTGTAAAATGGAGATAATGATACAGCACCTTCAATAAACATTATAGGGCTTATATATACATTTATATAATGTATATAAAATGCTTGCTCAGAGAGTTCTATATGTGACTCTATTTGAAAAACCCTATGTGTCCTTTTCAATCCCTAATTTACCTTAACTCTCAGCTATTACTGTAGTATATATTACAAACAGGCACTATTTGAAGGGTTATAAACATGCTAATTCACTCACATGAGATGGGTATTCTGGTTATCTTCATTTTAAAGGCAATAATAATGAAGCACAGAGAGGTTAACCCAAAGAGTTTAGTTTGGAGTCTAGCCTAAACCTCTGAACCATGCTTCCTCACTAAGGAAAACTCATTCCTAGAATCCTCTCTTCCCTGGGCTTTCAGGACACTGCTTTCCATTTCTTCTCTACCTACAACAGGTGTCTTCTCTGTCTTTAAGTGTTGCCATTCCCCAGCTTCTGTCCTTTGCTGCATATATTATACCATCTCTTTGTGCAGATTTACCTTCTCCTATGAATTTATCGCCTCCTACATATTGATACTTTGAACTGTGGTGTTGGAGAAGACTCTGAGAGTCCCTTGGACTGCAAGGAGATCCAGTCAGTCCATTCTGAAGGAGATCAGCCCTGGGATATCTTTGGAAAGAATGATGCTAAAACTGAAACTCCAGTACTTTGGCCACTTCATGTGAAGAGATGACTCATTGGAAAAGACTCTGATGCTGGGAGGGATTGGGGGCAGGAGGAGAAGGGGACAACAGAGGATGAGATGGCTGGATGGCATCACTGACTCAATGGACATGAGTGTGAGTGAACTCCGGGGAGTCAGTGATAGACAGGGAGGCCTGGCATGCTGTGATTCATGGGGTCGCAAAGAGTCGGACACAAATGAGTGACTGAACTGACTGACTGACATATTGATAACACCTGGAAACTGTTAAGACATCCCACTTGCCCTAGTCTGTTCTCCACTCTTCCCAGCATAGCATTTTCTACAGGAACATAGCCTCCTATCCAGAGACCACACTTACCAGTGTTCCTGGCTGCTAAGCACAGTCTTGTAAGCCAGGCAAATGTGTGCAGAGGTAAGGAGGGCGGAGCTTCATGCACTGGATGTTCCCCTTCCTACTTCCTCCTCCTCCCCACTACTGCAACTTGAGGAAAATAGGAGCAATTGTGGAAGACAAATGTTTAAAAAAGTGACACTGTCTAACTACCCAAGACCCTTGGGCAAACCTGTACAATAGGGCTGCCTGGCAGCCTGGACCAGCTGACTGATCTATGAGAGAGAAACAGAGTTCTGCCTCATCCGAGCCATTGTATTTAGAGCCAGCACTTTCCTAAATAGGGCACACAAAGCCCAGATCTCTGGCTGAATTCTGTCTCCTGAGCTTCATACTTCCTAGTGGGTTTCTGCACATGGAAGACCTGACAGGAACCTTAAGCTCAGCATTTCCAAAATGGAGCTAATCAAATCCTGCAGTTCCCCTCAACAAATGACTTCTTCATCTCTCCAGAGTCCAAGTCAATGTCAAGCATCCTTGTCCTTGCAGCTTCCCTGTCACTCACTCCCCACATCCACCCCAGTCATCTTCTATTCATTCTCTCCTTTAAATATCTTTCATATTCATTCCCTCCTTGCCCTCCTCAACGCACACCTGAATTCCAGCCCTTATAATCATTCACATGAATTACCTGCACAGTTCCCTACCTGATTCCCTTCTCAACCAATCAAGACACAATTCTCACCTCCACTCAGACTCCACAAAGCCAACCGAATGATTTTTTTAAAGCATAAATTTAAAATTGTTACTTTGTGAGATACTTTCTCGGGTCAAAATATTATTATGGCTTTCTATATCGGTACCTTCTAAAGGCAAAATTTGCAAGTCTCTACTAATAAAGCACAGGAGGAAAAATAAGTTGTTTGAATAGTGAATAAGTAACAGGAAACTCGCCAGTGACTGTACCGAGACAGAGAGAGAAAGGAAAGAAGGCATTTATATACCCGAAGCAAAACCAGCAGAACAGTTCAAGACCTGATTAGATCAAGCAAAGCTTGAAGATAAAAGGGATTTCCACCCCCACCAAGCCCAAACTGGTCCTGCAAGGCTTGGATGATAAAACAGCTATCACCCCAGGTCCCAGTCAACCCGATCCCTGCCAGCAGTTAACGGAGGAGATAATGAAGTCAGCAGAGAGGCACCAGGGAGTGTCTTTGCCTTTATATAAAGGAGCCCTGAGAATGGAACTTCTTGGGGATATTCCATCTAAATAACCACAGATCTTGAAAAGCTTCCTACCGTTCACCATTCAGGCAATTCTATGCGTGTTTATCTGAAAATGGCACCTCATCATTAATAAATCAGCATCCCATAACTACTCTGTCCTCAGCTTTACTTTCCTAACAATGCCTCAAACTTGGTGAACTTGTTTGTCTTTTCATTCATCATTCATCAACTGCTCACAGACTTCAGGATAAAACACACGCATTAGCAGGACATATAGGGCTTTTCATAAGTCAGCACCTGCTCTGTCCAGCCCTCCCCATGCCCCCTGCGCCCACTGGGCTGTCCTGCTTCTAGCTCTAATTCTGCACTATTGCCTCTGCCTGAAAGTCCTTTAGGGACTCAAGCCACCCAAATGTTTTTCGGCCACTGGCTAACATTCACTTAGCCTTTAATAAGACTGGAGACCCAGTATCTACTACCCACTCTGTGTATTCTCACCGCACAACTCCATTATAAAGACAGTGGCAATGAAGAACCGCCCACCAGTGTCAGGCTTCTTCCCATGCCTCAGGTCAGGATCATCTCCTTCCCACCTCTTTTTCTAGCCACTGAAGGGAGGATCATTCCTTCACAGATTTAACCAATTTCACAGTAATGCAACTGGATGGCACCTGGCCAAGTCTCTAAGCTGTTACCTCTTCCTTCCTGCTTTGGGCTCCTTGTTTCAACAATTGCCCCTAATTTTCTTTGTTTGGGGCATGGCAATTTACTTGGTCCTGAGAAGAATCCCACTAGGAGCACAACAGCAGGATAAGCTGGGGAAAAAATAGTCCATCCCATACCTAGGCAGAGCTTGCCAGAAGGCCACACTCCCATTCCCCACCCCGTCCTTTTGTACCCACAACACTCCGTCATCTTTCTTCCTCTGGTTCAGGAGTGCTGACATAATATTTATATGTGTAGGATGCTGTGTGTGAAAATCATAAAATTAAACTTCTATTAGTCAAAGCAGACACATAGTACTGACTCACCTTTCTAATTCTAACCAAAATGTTGACAGGAGAAGAATATTAACAAAAAGAATTGAGGGCTGAGATTACTGCCCCTCCCCAGAAAAAATGTACATAGATTATAAAATGAATATTTTCAAGGACAGCAGGGTGCAAAGAAGATGGGTGGGGCCAGGACCTCCAATCTGGGGAAGGCTGAATGCCTGACTCTCAGCTCATCGAAAGGTTAACACACAACTGGGAGAAAAACCTCAAAACAAGCCATCTCACATGATCACCATGCTGCCCCCACCTTTAACTTAGGGGAGCATCTCTGCACGTCCATTTACTTTCTGAGAGGACTGCAGACCTAGACACACCGTCATCATCTCAGTTCTTCTTCCTGCAAGTCTGGATCAGAGACAAAGACACATCCCCTTCATATCCACACCCCTCAGGCACATGCTTAGTCATGTCCGACTCTGCAACCCCAGGAACTGTAACCCAGCCAGACTCTTCTGTCCATGGGATTCTCCAGGCCAGAATACTGGAGTGGGTTACCATTTCCTCCTCCAGGGATCTTTCCACCCCAGGGCTCGAACCCAAGACCCTTGCATCTCCTGCATTGCAGGCAGATTATTTTACCCCTAAGCCACCGGGGAAGCCCTGCCCTCCTCTATCTCTCCATATAGAGAGGTTTTCTGTCACTCAGAAAAGAAACAAACAACCATCTAAAGAGGAAGAAATAGTTTAGGGTGAAATTATTTGCCATAAAGGGAAGTATTAAGAATATTTGATATTCAAACCCAATACCACAGGGAACTTGTCAAGATTAAAGGTCTAAAGAAAAAGTGTCTAAATGGCACACAGCTTCGTGAAAACAGCTCATTGTCTGGCCCTTACATAACCTCTGTGAATAACTAATTTTCTAAAGAAGCAGTCCATCTCTGAACAGTTGTCTTTCTCCTAACTACAAAACAAAGGATTGTGTCTTTGGATGTATACTTTACTTGACTCTCTCTCCCTCTTGCTTATACATTTGAGTTGGTCCTTTTGAAGTAGGGCCTATTGTAAGCTCGTTTACATCCATTTCTTTTTCTTGAGGTGGCACAAAGAGGACAAAAATACTTTTTCAATTTTTTTTTTGAAGAGATGTTTTTGCTTCATTTTCTATCTGCGATAGCAAACACTGTCACTATTCTGTACAACTGTGTTTCTTCACACTTTTAGGTATATTGTCTTTTCCCAAGAAAAGCTGATGAAAGCTATGGATACCAGTAGCTGAAAAAATGCATGCAAAATATCAAAAACAATTACAACAATATCACTTTTCTCTTGAAGCCCATCCAAGAGTTGAGCTTGGGGTAAGGTCCCTGGGCAAGGAGTAAGAAGTCCCTATTTTACTCAAACTTTTAACTTAACCAGCCTTGTTTAGTCTCTTTCTCTCTTCTTATTCTCCAGTCAAGTCTAGAGCTCTAGTAGCTGACAGGATGGAAAACTCAGCAGGGGAGATAAGGAAGAGATGCATCTTAGTCCTGTACTTTAGCAACTTAAACTCTGATGTTTCACTGAAGCCAAGTCTCACACCTAGTTTTTAGAGAGTGTGATTACATTAAAAATCAAATTAGAGGGTAGGAAGTAGTCAGGAATCCGTGGCCCAGCCACTTCCAGGTTGGAGGAGGGGTAGCTTTTACACTTGCAGTTTTCTGGGCAAAAAAGATACTCTTCAAAAGATCTTTGCCAGGCTGAATCCTTGTCACCAACTGGGCTAAGTTCAAATGTCATCTCCTAAGAGAATCTGTTCCTAAACAGCCTGTCTTAAGTAATTCCTTCATAGGGCTTCCCTGATAATTTAGTTGGTAAAGAATCCACCTGCAATGCAGGAGACCCTGGCTTAATTCCTGGGTCGGGAAGATCCACTGGAGAAGGGATAGGCTACCCACTCCAGTATTCTTGGGCTTCCCTTCTGGCTCAGCTCATAAAAAATCTGCCTGCAATGCAGGCAGCTGGGTTCAATCCCTGGGTTGGGGAGATGCCCTGGAGAAGGGAAAGGCTATCCATTCCACTACAGTCCATGGTGTCACAAAGAGTTGGATACGACTGAGTGACTTTCACTTCACTTTCACCAAGAAAGTCATTCTTTAGCACATGGCCCTGTTCAGAGTCTTCAGAGTGCTTTTCACCACTTGAAATGATCTTTTATTGCTATTTTTTTCTTGTTAAATGTCTAACTAGAATATAAGTTATACTGCAGGAGAACTTTTTGTCTCCAACATTCTCCACTATGTCTTCAGCATTCACAACAGCACTTGGAAACCAGTAAGCAAAACTTTTGAATGAATGAATGGGACAGAACCAAATTGATGTTCAGAGATATTTTCATTTGTGAATTTTTGAATGTATACTTTTATACAAGTGGATAGCTCATTACGGATATTTGAGGAGCTGTGTGCCAAACCAACAATACCTCTGATAAAAATGTTTTTAAAATGTGTGATTACTGCTCTATTTCCACTCTGTCATTTTTCACAGATTTCAAATATGTCATAAAATATTATTGGGTCAGGGACCATGCAGGCCACCAGATGGTTCAGAATGATTTATTTCCTTGGTTTCAGACTGCTGAAGAAAGATTGCAGGAAGAAAGTCAGTTCTTATCTCTAAGCTTACAGAATATGAAAGATAAAAGGGACCTTGAAGTTCATCTAGTCCAGATTCACTCTTAATTTAAAAACCCATTCTACCCACCAATGACATAGTTATCTGACCTTGACTTTAATATTTTTAGTGATGAGACACTCACTGTTTTACAAGAGAACCTTTATCACAATTGGACGGATTTTGATGAGCAAGGTCTTCCTTCTATTGATTCAAAATTTCCTTCCTGTAACTTCTAGCCCTTGGAGCAACAATGAATAAGTCTAGTTCCTGTTCGGAATGATGAACTTTGAAATGTTAGGAGACATCAAAATATCTCTTTTTAGTGCTTACTATTTCAGAATAAATTTCCTGAATACCAATAGCTGTTACTCACTTGTTTACCCTTTTAGGCCCCTCATAGTTCAGGTGGATGATCTCTGGGCACACTGCAATTAGGAAACATGTTCTCCAGGGCAGAGAGGAATTAACTCTTATCTTTAATGATGGATTTAATTGTATTTGTGCCATAAAGCTACTAAGTTATCCACTTTTGTAAGTCAGCTATACATATTATTATGTGTTATATCATTATCAATATCAGCATCTGTTATTAATTATAAAATGCAAAAGCAGATTACTCTGATATAATGAACCTCTATCTCTGCTGGAAGTCTGTCTATAGAACATCTCGGAACTGATAATGCCAGCTTGCTTTTGAAAGTCTTTGATGAAAATATGAAAAAAAAAACTTTTAAAATAATATGGATCATCAATTTGCCCATGCACAATAGTGTAATCTTAAAATTTATGTAACAGCAGTTATAGACATCCTGAAGTAAAGCGCATTAAAATACTACCAGCAAAAGTGAATTGCCTTTTTAAACCAAAAATTTTCATTAAATATTTAATTAACTGCTTCTCAGCTAAGTAACAAAATTGAAGTGAATCTGTCCATATTCAGATTTGTGGGAAGATATGGCAAATTCATCCATGCTTTGTCATTCTCAAGAATCAATATTGGTTATAATCATGTTACTAGTATTAATCACCAAAGAAGGTAGAAGTTATTTTATATGTAGCCCAATAATTTTCCATATTGACTTCCTACTCCTAAGAATTAACAAATGGATTAGATTAAGTTCACACTAGGAACAACTGATAGGTTTCAATCCATATGTCTACATTCACATCTATTCTGTAATCCTCTGGGGCTTTTTATGAATTTTGGTTTTGGATTTTATTTTCCATTTTTTTTTTTAATCCCAGGAGGCAGCACTCCCTGGGGCTCACATTCCAATAAGTAAATGTCTGCCTATAATCATCTGTTTTGCTTTTTTTAAAAAACCTAGTGGTGAGTTATAATGTCTTTGAATATCCACAGTTATGTCTGCACTTACTATTATCTTAGAAATATTTAGCACAACCTCCTGTTTTATGAAATCAACAAGACTTTAACTATTGAATTTAGGTGACCAACCCTACTACAGATACCAACCAACATTCAGCTTTCACCTCCCCAAAAAAGATGTAGCATACCACTGAGGAACTCAAGAGACACTGAACAAATAATTTTTTGTTCTATATATCTTGTATATTCTTTTCATTCAAAGCAAAAATGCTACTAAGCGTAATATGCTTAAAATGATAAAAACACAATACTTCCCAGTAGTGTGGGGCATGACTACAAGTATTTTGATTATTCTTTAAAATAAAAACCTGAGTTATTCAGCTGCTTCAACAATTCTCAGCCCCTCCAAATTCATATTTAAGGCCCTAATCCCCAGAACCTCAGAATGTGATCTTTTTTGAAAAGAGAGTCTCTGCAGACAGAGTTAGTTAAGATGAGGTCATAGCAGGGAAGGATGGCCCCTGGTCCAGTGTGACTGGTGTCCTTATGAAAAAGGGAAACTTGGAGACAAACGCAAACTGGGAGACTGCCATGTAAAGATAAAGGCAGAGACATGGGTGATGCTTCTACAAGCCAAGGAATGCCAGTGATGGACAACAAAGAACCAGAAACTGAGGGAGAGGCACAGAACAGATGTTTCCTCACAGGCATCAGAAGGAACCGACCTTGCTGACACCTTCATCTCAGACATACAGCCTTTAGAACTGTGAGTCAATAAGTATGTTTGGTTTAAGCTACTCACACTGTGGCACTTTCCTACCTTAGGAAGACTAACACAATTCTGAATCTCTTAAAAATATTTGGCACTTCTCTCTGTGGCATGTCTTCAGAGCCTAAAGAACTTTATTTTGGATATCTTAAATGTGACATAGCCTTGTCCTCTCAGATGAATTTTTTAACAGCCAAAAGTTACTCATATTTAAGATACGTATGCGATGAAGCACTTGTGTGGGTAATCCAGCATCTTTTTCAAATTTGTTAATTTCCACTATAAATTAATAAAACTGATTTTCTTTTTGTGTATCTTTACAACTGACTTTAGCAGATGCCCTAAAAGGTGTTTGGAACAATAATAGTATTTCCAGGGAAAAACAGATACGTGTTGTGTGTGTATATCATATTATGAATGGTGTCAATTGTTATTTTTATGTTAAGATGATTTGTGGTACCCAGATGCTTGACTGGTGAGGTATCTGGGAAACGATCCCAGCCCATCAGCTGGAGCAGCTCCCCAGCATCTGATTTACATTTTGAGCCTCCATTCTAGATCAAGACTATAAAACCTTCTGTAAAGATGTTTATATCTGTGTGGTCCTGCATAGGAACTGCTAGTCCCAAGTAGCTGTGGAGCACTTAAAATGTGGCTAATGCAACTGAGCAAGCACAATTTTTATTTGGTTTAATTTTAATTGAAATAGGAACATGTAGTTATTGGCTGGTAAGGAATCCACCTGCAATGCAGGAGACCTGAGTTCGATCCTGCGTAGGGAAGATCCCCTGGAGAAGGAATAGACCACCCACTCCAGTATCCTTGGGCTTCCCAGGTGGCTCAGATGGTAAAGAATCCACCTGCAATGTGGCAGACCGGGGTTCAATCCCTTGACTGTGAATATCCTCTGGAGGAGGGCATGAAAGCCCACTCCAGTATTCTTGCCTGGAGAATCCCCATGGACAAGGAGCCTGGCGGGCTACAGTCCATGGGGTCTCGAAGAGTCAGACATGACTGAGCGACTAAGCACAGCACAGCTATACTAAGCACAGCACAACTATACTAGGATGATGTGGTTCTAGATGTTAACTTGAAAATAGGATTCCCCTAACGAAGTTTGAAAGTCACCATTAAAAATGAAGGAATAAGAAAGATTCTGCTAACAAATGAATAACTGATGATTCTGATAAATTCTCCCAGAAAACATAACTATGAAAGTTTCTGGGCCATTTGACAACTGATTTGAATCCTAGTGAGCATCTGTCATTAAACCAGCTAAAACTAACACCAGTGATCATTAACCAGCAGGGGGACCTGAAGACTTGAGGACAGCATTTTCTCTGGAGTGGAGAGAAATACACAATTGTGTGTGTTTTGTCATTTTGTTTTGTTTTGTTTTCTCCCTCTCCCCAACTCCCATGTTTTAGTATATAGGGAAGCCCTAAATACCTATTCTGCTCAGGAACTCCAAACCTTGTCTTCCTGAAAATCCAGAGTTAGTCACACACTCTGCATGTCTATTTTAAAAACACCCTTAGGATGTGGCAATGGAGCTTGGTTCTAGATAACACAGTTCAAACTCCAATTAATTCTAAAACCTAATCTTTCCCAATTTTCTTTGTTAAAATGTGATCAGTATTCAGACTTTTATATTTATTATTAGCTTGGTTCCCTTTCTTCACATTTCAGAGGAAAAAATATTTCAAGTTCTTCATATTTAGATAGAAGAGGAAAATTGCATTGGCCTGTTGTTGGTTCTTTACTTCCATGATAAGTGAATGACACATGGCCTACCTCTTGATAGAGGTCACTGAGATCTTCCTGGTGGGCCTGTTTGGAACATCCTGGGAATTCCCTAACACAACAGGAATCCGGGGGCCAGTCCATCTCTGTCATTTCCAGCCAGTCGGTGAAATAGACAACTCCACAGCACTTGAACTGCAAAAGAATGACTGGTCAGGCTCAGAAACAACAAAAATATTTTCTTAACTTTTGGGAGATTAAACGTTAGATTTCTTAAATTTTTGCACCCACAGCTAAAGTCACTTCTGTCATCACCTAATGATATGTGCACATTCTATGTTGACAACAGAAATGTAGGAGAGGACTTCATAATGGAACAATTCTGAGCAATAATGCCCATAATGCATGAGGACAGATCAGGCATGACTGAGACTCACTCCCCAAGTGTAAGCTTCTCTACAAGTGATCAAGGAGCGATAGTATTAATACGCATACTAACAAAAAAAATAGCTGAAATCTTGCATTTAACATTAAGCCTCTAGCTACTCGGGAATAGTTGATCAATCTGTTTGCATATTGCCTAGTTACCGACTTAACTGCTTCACAAATTCAAATATTATACTAAATGTTTCTGCAATCTCTGTAGAAAGATTTTTGGCCAACAGCCCGCATCACAAATATTACCCAACTTGAGTTCATTAACCACTAAATTTCCAAAAATTTCTGAGATATAAACATAGGTTTGGCTGATAAATTTTTATTCAACTGAGTGAGAATCTTGAAAAAAGTTGTCATATCCTATCACCATAATCTCAGAAAAAATGATGTGCTTTTAGCTTGAATAAAGTTGGGTTTAAGACATTAAGACAAACTAAATTGTCTTTTTTTTTTTTAAGTCTCATTTCACCAAGTATTAACAAAAACTTTCTCTAGCCAAGGTTTAGAAACACTGCTTAAGGTCTGCTTAATTTAGATTAGATTCAGAGTAATTAACTATGAAAACTTTCTGCCCTTGGGTAGAGGAGGATTACTCTTCCGTACAGTCAAAAAGAAGGACTGTACATGGGCAGCACTGAGAAGAATTCTGCCAAGAGTGGCTGGCTTTGCAAATCATGTAGGCCAACTGATCAGTCTGTGTTCAGGATTAACTCTGCATCATAAAATATCACAACCCACCATTTCAAAATTTATCTAAAATAAACCTTAAAGAATTCTGACCTTCTTTTGTGAAATGGAACATATAATTTTGAAAGAGACAAAAAATCATCTTGAATAGTATAAATGAATCACTGAGGCTATGAGTAATATTAAAATTTCCAAGAAACTTGAGAAATAATTTTAGTATTTTCCTTTTATATATTTTTGTCTAAAAGATACAATTATACCAGAAACATCAAGAATTAAGGCAAACATAATTTAATACCATATATTTCACCTGTCATTAAGTATCTATAAAAAAACACACATAGTAAAAATGACAACTTTCTCAAAATCATAAACTATTACATTTCCAAGTTAGTCTTTTTACATCCCTGCATGCAGAGGAAACCTACTTCTCATTTCCTAACATCGTGTGTTTTTCTGTGTGATGACAGGAGGACAGTTCTGGAACACTCTGACTCCATCCACAATAGAACAGTCCATTTATCTGGCCTTGTCACAAAGTGAGGGGCTGCACACAAATGACTTTTCCAAATAATTTAAGCATTTCACGCTCTGGACCAAACACTTCTTTATTTTAATAAGTCACCGAGATATTGTTTCTTTTTACATAACTGTTTTTCTTCATCAATAGAAGATACTAAATTGATACTGAAATTTTTCCTGAGAACTCCCTTGTGACACAAACTCGTTCTTAAGCCATACATGACTATGGACTACATCTCCTTAGACTATTCCTGCCTCCTGGAGAATCACATTGTGAGATGGAATCTCTCCTCTAACATGTTGTCAAACTGGAAAATCCCACCACCATTTCACGTAAGCAGAACCACAGGCTCTGAAGAACAGGTCAAGTAAGTTACCAAAATCACCAATCAGTGAGTGATGGAGCCTATTCATTCCCAAGCCTATACTCCCACTTCTATGTTAAAAAAAAATACATTTTTAGCATCAGTTTTTTTTTTTTTAAAGTATTAAATAAACATCACTAGGGCTCAAGTGAGTGTCCAGTAAAGTAAGATGCATGCCTAAACCACACTGAATGAAAAGTCAGGAAAACTGCTGCCTGACGAGGTTGCCCTCAGCTCTACAATTTATTTTGGGGGAAGAGTGTTATCAGCTGAACTGTGTCCTCCCGACCCTACCAGCAAAATTCACGGGGTGAGGTTCTAACTTCCAGAATGTGACCATATTTGGGAAGAAAAATCTTTACAGAAGTAATTTAATTAATCTAAGGTCACAAGGGTGGGACCTAGTCCCATATGCTGCTGTTTAGTTGCTCAGACGTGTCCGACTCTTTGTAACTCCATGGACTGTAGCCCACCAGGCTCCTCTGTCCATGGGATTCTTCAGGCAAGAATACTGGAGTGGGGTGAAATTTCCTTCTCCAGGGAATCTCATATGACTGCTGTCTTTATAAGAAGAGGAAATTTAAACACAGAGGGAAGATGACACCAAAGAAGACACAGGGAGAAGATGACTTTGGCCATATACAAGCCCAGGACAGAGGTCCCAGAAAAAAAAGCAATCCTGCTGATGCCTTGATCTCAGACTTCCAGCCTCCAGAATTATGAGACAATAAATTTCTGATGTTTAAGCCACCCAGTCTGTGGTACTTTGTGATGGATGCAGCTCTAGTGAATTAATACAAGGGCCTTTCAAAAACTCTTCCAGGAGGCCCAGAGGTCTTCCTCACCTCCTTTTGGGTGAAGTAGGCCTACGAGATGGAAGAGAGAACTTAATATACAACAAATCCAAAAACAGGAGGGCTATCGTTTGCAGGGCTATACAGTCTACCTAAGTTGGATCCCTCTTTGTACCATTAGGAAACAAAAAAAAAGCTCACTTTATTTTTTGACTTGGAATATCATGGTCTACATTACAAATCTCAGAAAATAAAGAGCTCTGGGAAGTACCCATTCAGGGCAGTAGCTGAACACAGCTTACTATAAATCCCCACATGCTTCATTTATTTTCCCTTCACATTGCTTTTAATACAAATGAAAAGTAAACAAACAAAGTCAGGAAGCATTTAAATAAACAGGAAATCTGTGCGGCAATGATAATTTTCACCGTCTCAACAACTGTAACACAAAGAGCCAGATTTGGAGTTTACCCTGGACTTGAACCTCTGCCCGTATCCAAGACAGAGTGACTGAGCAGAGAGCAGGACATCTATTGTGCAAGACACTGATCCTCAAACACTCGGAGCCCAGGGTTAAATGACATGAACAGAAAGAGATACCCTTGGTCACCTAAGAATCTCACTCCAGTCACGAGGAAACTGCTTGGGAGAAGAACTTTGCTTGAATCAATGGTTAAAGTAACCAGATTTTAAGCAACTAAATATAGTCCCTCTTTGAGAAGATAATGGGATGAGGTGCTATATGCAAGGTAAGTACAAAAATCTAAAAGCACCCAACTTTGTAATGTTATTGTTAACAACCATAAGCTAAATGAAATCAAACTCAGGATCCCATTTAATTTTCTCAACACCCAGAAGAGATAGGTGCTTTTATTATCCCCATTTTGCAGATGAGGAGACTGAGGCTTAAAGAAGTTAAGAAAATTACAGAAGCTCATGTAATAGTAAGCAGCAGAGCTGGAATTTGAAGGAAGGTCTTTCTTTCTAAAAAGCTATGCTTTTAATGATATACTGAGTCCTAATTCCCCAATGAGACCCATTAGTTTAAATTTCTTAATGGTGTTTAAATTATAGAGAGCTCTAAAAATCATGAAAAATGATCCATTCAAATAGAGCTTGGGTAATTATCAAGGAATTCTCATTAAAAAGGGAAAATTTACAGTAGTTTAGCAAAAGAGCTTTAAAAAACTCTAAAATATATGTGAATCATGTGAAATGAAGGGGAAATGATGTATATGGGAAGAAAAGCAGGGCATAGAGCTACTTCAAGTATTTCTTGATAAAGAACTACACCAGTGCTAACTAAATCATGGGCTTAACTGTTCAGCACGAGAAAATGAGCAAAGCCAAAGCTCTGTACACTGATGAAAATGTGCCATTTATTCCATAACCTCTACCTTCGAAAATGTAGCACTTACCTCTCTCTGAAAAAAATTCCAAGCATGAGTAAGCCACCGGTATCTCGGTAATCCATAATTTGTCATTCTGGCTTTCAAAGTGACCATGTCTGACCACTGAACTGGAACCTAGAAATTAAAAGAAACAAAATGTCAACAACTATAGCATTCAAACAGCCACATTCAGACACATATATGTTTACATATTCACAAACACAATCACTCATAGACTCATCCACATATACTTACTTGGAATATACTGCATTTGACAAATACTATCTTAAATTTATATTTGTTTGTGGTTTAAATTAACTCAAGAGTTATTAAATACTTAGTGAATAATCTCTACATGTGCTAAATGAGGAGGTACTTCATAATAAGCAAAATAACGTGAAATCACTTAATGCCAATATCAAGTTTAAGGAAATCACAAACAAATAAGCTATGTTCTATGGGTTTCCCTGGTGGCACAAACAGTAAAGAATCTGCCTGCAATGTGTTCTATAGATACACCTGAAGAGCTCCTAATAACTAATGGTCCCTAATGCCCTTTGATTTGAGTACATAATGCTATGAAATTGTTCTTTGAAGTGACTGCAGATTATGATACTAAAATAAACAAAGAATTAAGAAGAAAAAGAGTTCAGCTCAAGTCAAGCCTCATTCTAGAATAATCTTGTACATATATTTTCAAGAATTGGATTTTAGAGGCAATTAACAGAGTTTAATCACAACAGAGCTTCAGGTACACAACACAGCAGCTGGCAAGAAATCTAGTTTCAGCATATCATGCTGTGATTTTCTTATAGCTGGAATTTGATTTGTTAAAACATTGCTTTGAATTTTTATATCTGTCATGAGAGACATTAATCCATAGTTTTCTTTTAATCTCTTTGTCTAGTTTTTGGCATCATGATAATGTGCTGACTATATAGAAGGAGTTGGAAGGTATTCCTCCTCTTCAACCTTTTTGGAAGGGTTTGTATAGATTAATCTACAGTGCTACAGGAGAAATGGAGTCACACAAATCGTAGTCTCTCCACACCTGTGATATTAAAGTAACTCTTAGGAGACTAGACAGACACTCACATCTGATCTATGGGGCAATATGAACTGGGCTTAGCTGAGCAAATTTGACACTAATTCAAGATTCATATCTTTTTGAAATCTTATTTTTAACAATAGTAATATCAATAGTAGTTTAAAAATTCCTGGCCACAAAAAAAATCTTCATTTTGTCCCTTTGTTAATTTTCATTTTTATTACTTGGAAATGCACAATACAAAAGAAAACACCCCAACATCTAGGCACACAACTTTGTTCCCTAAATAATGAGCTGATTGGGTATACTTTGTGTTCATATGATTTCAACAAAGTTCAGAGAACTAACCAAAGTTCAAGCTACTTCCTATAAATTCTTATTATCTCATATCCTTTGAACATAAAATAAATGGAAGTGAAATAAATTCTCTAGAAATGTATAATCTGAAGCAGTTAATATAATGGACAGATTTTATCTAGAGAAGGAATGGTGAATGGGAGGTGAATATGTATGAAAAACAGAAATAATGGGGAAATAGGTTGTCTGACCCCGAATATCTTGATTTGGTTATTGTTGTTGTTCAGTCACTCAGTCATGTCTGACTCTTTGCAACCCCATGGATTGCAGCATGCCAGGCTTCCCTGGCCTTCATCACCTCCCAAAGTTTGCTCAAAGTCATGTTCATTGTGCTGATGATGCCATCCAACCATCTCATCCTCTATTGCCCCCCTTCTCCTCTCGCCCTCAATCTTTCCCAGCATCAGGATCTTTTTGGTTATTAGATCTCGTTATTAGAACAGTCTTATTTTTAATTTATTTTCCAAAATAAACATAAGTTGTTTCCCTCTTGTGACCACAATCCATCTGAGACTAAATATAGCAAGAAACAGAGGAGGTCATTGAGGTTTTGGCACAAAATACAGTGATCTGGCCATAAGGAAAACACACACGTGTATTGGCTTCTTGCATGGAACAGCTAAGAGCACAAAGCCCATTCTATGTAAAGGCTGGGTTCTGCAAAATTTGGCAGCTAATAAACCTTAATGGCAGTTTTCATTCACACTGCTGTTAGTGCAAAAGCAATAAAAAAAATTCTGACAAACTTTTTTCCTAAAGGACTACTTTGCACATTTCTCTTTAAACAGCCCTTATTTTATCCTGGTGACTTAATGGAGGAGGGAGGAGATTTACACAAGCAAAACAGTGACGTATGCTTCAGCTGGCACAGCAGTGTACACCCATGTAGCACCACTGTGATACTAAGAAAATATTTGCCGATGACCCCTTCGTAGAATAGAAGAAAGTACCTAAAATACATACATTCCTTTCTGTCTCCTCTAGTTCCTTAGAATTCCATTAGAGTCCAGAGATTTCCTTTCAAATACTTAAATTAATTCATTTCAAACTTGTTATAACTTAGGAAATTTATCAAATATTAATATGACATACACACTATACAAACCATTTTAAAAATCCACTAGAAAGTAAACTCGCTTTGAAAACCTTTTAATTACCATAAAAGAACAAAAATGTTGAAATGAGCCCATCGAGAATTACATAGTTAAGTTCAGTCACTCAGTCATGTCCGACTCCGAAACCCCATGGACTGCAGCACACCAGGCTTCCCTGTCCATCACCAACTTCTGGAGTTTGCTCAAACTCATGTCCATCGAGTTGGTGATGCCATCCAACCATCTCATCCTCTGTCCTCCCCTTCTCCTCCTCCCTTCAATCTTTCCCAGCACCAATTTACTGTATAATTTATGAGAATTATATAATTTACCATCTATTCTTAAATGTTAAGGAGATCCATGTGTTTTTTGAAATCAGAAACAATTAATGACACCAAAACTGAGTCCCTGGACCCAATTACCACTTCACTTCCTTAACAAACCAAGTTTCTAGGGATAGCGTGAAAATATGATTCTCAAAGACAGCAAGAGCCTTTCTATTTTAAGGGACATTTTGTTTTGAAGATAGTGCTTAACTTTATATTAAACTAGCTAGAACCTGCCCTGACTTCTCAATTTTTAACAGAGAAGAAAATAACCATAAATTCCCTCTTCTTCCTTGGAGTAGTCACATACTGAAAGCATGAGTATTTTCAGAGGGGTTCAGAGGTGTGGCAGTGCCAAAGGGTAGCCTACATGTAAGCTGAATTATGTAGAGCAACCACTAGGCTGTAATTATCACTTAGTATTAAAACAGAGTCACAGTACAGTAGCAGATTCAACATAGAATCTTTAAAAACTGCATCAGTACCAGAAATGTCTTCAGTTTTCTTACACAGCTCCCAAAATGCCTCTCAGAAATGCAGAAGAATTTCCTCTTCTCAAGAGCTCTTAGGGGCTTCCCTGGTGATCTAGAAGTTAAGACTCCATGCTTCTACTGCAGTAGGCAAGGGTTTGATCCCTGGTCAAGGAACTAAGATCTCATATGCCATGCAGACAAATAAATACATAGTAAAAAATCAAACAAACAAACAAAAATTTCTGTATTAAAAAAAGAGCACTCTTAAGTTTTGAAATGTTGAAGACTCATCTGGAAAACTTGCCACAAATAAAACTCCCCAGTCCTGGCCTTTCCCTCTATTCCAATTTAGCAGGTCTGGCCTAGAGACGTATACTGTGCATTTTAAAGAATCACTCTGATGGACTCCTGCTATACACAACCCAAAGACTACATGTTGAAAAAGGCATCATCTTCTTGAAATAGAATTCTTCTATGAGGCTCAGAGTAGCCAGCCTTCACAGACATACGAAGGTGCTCAACCTCACTGATAATCAATGCACCAATTTTTACCAATGGAGTGAGCAAACATTCAAGAAGTAATAATGCCCAGTGGAGCAAAGGTGTGAGTGGTAAACCAAACATGGCTGGTAAAACCTTAAGGTTAAGAAACTCTCATTCTCATTCATTCTAAAACACATTTCTTTATTTGGAAGAAGGCACTTCAGCTTGCTGTAAACAGAAGGGCGTTTTCCTAGACATCAGCCTACAGCTGAAGTCAGCATTTTGTAAGGTTTTCAAGTAGCTTTTCAAGATTTCTCAAGACCTGTTGTAAATGTGAACATTTCCTATTATTCACTCAGAAGTTCATAAAATTATTCAAGAACATATATTATTTTTGGTTTATTATATCCATGTCTAAGCAATCTGTGGAATTAAAGACATGTATTGGAGTAGAAGAAATGAAAGATTACAAATTACACTTTGGAACTGTGATGTAGAGACAGGAGAGAAAACATTACATTTTTAGAAGTATTGGGAGTATGCATTGTGACAGAAAGCATAAACATTCAAATTAATAATCATGTTCCTAACAAATCCAGAGTATCTGATTTAAAAGGCTGAACGAATACTGTTTCAGAGTGTGGTTATATTCCATTTTGAACTCACCGTTATTTCTTGTTCATATGTCCAAACACCACAAGCCAGTTCCACACAAAAAATGACAAGCAAACTTCCAAAATACTGTAGGAGAACAGAAAATGAACACTGTTAGGATAGAATCAAAGTAAAATACGGTCATCAGAGACAAGCTAAGTATCATTCAGTGTTGTTCACCCAAAGAACAAGAAAGCAGAGGCACTTATTCAAGAAGCTCCCTCCCTTGGGAGCAGATGGGGAAAATTACAGCAAATTTTGAGACAACAAATTTACAGACAACATTCAATACTTACCTAAATGGGTCATTTGGATAGTACTCTATTTATCAAATGCTTTTATAATTAATTCTCTCAACAGATAATACTACCTTATTTTACAAATGAAGAAATTAATGAGAAAAGTATACAATATGACTTGCTCAAGAACGTGCATGATAAATTTTAGAGACCTAGACCACTGCAGCGTCTTCTATGCGCTGTTGCTTTCCACTTCTCCAGTCATGCAGGTCACTTTACAGAAGTAAATAGTAAAAGGGTGAGGAAGAATGGGCTTTCTTTCTTTCTTTCTTTAAAAATGGGCTTTCTGAAAGTTCACTAATTGCAGCAAAATTAAACAACTCCCCTGGACTTTCCTAGTGGCGCAGTGGATAAGGATCCACCTGCCACTGCAGGGGACATGGGTTCAATCCCCCGTCTGGGATGATTCCACACGCCATGGAGCACCTAAGCCTGTGTGCCCCAACTACTGAGTTCAAGCTCCAAAGCCTGCAAGTCACAGCTATAGCCCACATGCTGCAACTACAGAGGCTCGTGCGCCTAGAGTTTGTGCTCTGCAACCAGAGAAGCCAGGCCAGTCATGGAAAATTTGTCTTCTCTGGTGCCAAAAAGGTTGGGGACCACTGCTATACAAAAGATAAAGTAATATTTTCTTAAAGAGATTCCATTTTATAAGTCCTTTTATTTTAAGCCTATGTAGTATTTCTGGTCAGTTTCAATCTACTCAGATCTCATTTCCAAGTACTGCCTTACTTTGAAGATTTTAGCCTTAATTAGAAGAAAATTCATGAACACAGTACTCCAAGTCAGTTTTTCTCCAAATTCACCTTAATACTTAAGAAATGTCTAGATATGAACAATACCATATCTGTACTTTATATTACAAAACAACAACAAATGTTCAAAATTTGTATGCTAGGTAAATGTTCTTATCTTTGACAAGACCCTAGGAAAAAGTGAGACTCCAGGAAAAAAAAAATTACACTATGATATACTTTTGCTTTCTCAGATCTCCAACCTAAGTTTTGTCTAAAAATGATTCCGGTTAGGGTTAGGATGAGATAAAATCATCCTCATATTGATCATTACACAGAGAATCACTGAGTTACTTTTAGTTTAAGGGCTGGATCTAAGAGCAATATTTATAAAACCTGGTGTTAATCCATAGTTTACACAGAACAAAACCAGCAAAGACTTCGGCAACAGCTCCCGCTGAGCTTTGTTATGGTAGGAAGTCACATACACATCACATTTCACTACAAAACCGCCTGTTGTCCTCAATATTATTGGAGCATCAGTGGATCTCTCCTGATGATGTCAGCGTGTGTCTCTCAAGCTCTTACTCTCCCCCACACACAGGTGTGCTCGGATGATCTGTACCAATCACATTTGCTTCCCTGGAGGCTTAGACAGTAAAGAATCTGCCTGTGATATGGGAGACCTGGGTTCAGTCCCTGGGTCTAGAGGATCCCCTGGAGAAGGGCATGGCAATCCACTCCATTATTTTTGCCTGGAAAATCCCTATGGACAGAGGAACTTGAACTACAGTCCATGGTGTCACAAAGAGCTGGACACGACTAAGCGACTAAGTACACAATCACGTTTGCAGGGCAACTCTTCCCCTCTTCCTCCACAAAAGCTGTCCTAGAAAGGTGGGAAAAGCTCTGAATTTGGAGTCAGCTGATAGCAGTTCAGACTCAGCTCTGAAACACTATGATCTCTGGAAACTCATTAAACTGCCCTGAGTTCAGTCTGCTCATCTGTCTGATAAAGATAAAAAGAAAGTCTTCTTCACTATTATGATCCGATTTGACACATGAGAAAGTGGTTGGGAAAATTTAAAATTTTGAGTTTGTAAAACATTATTCAAATGCTATTCTGAAGTAGTTTTTGAAATACAATCCCATATGGACTTGTCCTTTCCTCCTGGATTTGCCATTAATTCCCTGCAGTGCTGCAGTTTCTTCCTCATCATTGTTTGCCAGTATTTTATCTCTTGTTCTCTATCATTTGATGTTTCTCCTCTCCCTTGTGTAGCAGAACTCCTGTACATCAGCTCTCAGCAGCTTCAGCTTTTAAACCAGTTGGCTGCCTCACCCACAAGTCACTGTGCTCACTAACCTGCCAGACCATCGGTTCTGGCTGGCAGGGATCTTGTTCATAAACATTATTTTATCCTCAGTGCCTAAGGAGCACCTGTCACACAGCAGGTATTTAATAAATGTCAGTAGGAATAATGATCAGCTTACTAACTGGAAAAAAAAAAACAAAACACCAATTTCAGATTTCCTTGAATTTCTCTGGCTAATTTAAGCTCTGAGTTTCTTGTTAACATTTGACTCCCTTTGACTTCTGCTTACACATTTCTATTCTAAATACTCCTCTCTGTTTTACTACTTGTCTTTTTGGAGGATTATCCTATGATAGTTCAGTACACCTTTAAACATTTAAGACAATTTACATAGTTAAAGAAAAGGAACCATATGCAGACTCTCCTCATCTTTCCTGAGCTTCTATCAACTGGATATTTTAAATAAATAAAGTCTGAGAAAGTGTATTTATACAAGAGACTTAGAATACAATTATTCACATTAACAAACTATCTTATTTGCTTTAAAAATGATTTGATATAACTTTCTTAAAAAAGCTAAGTTCTACTGCAAGGTAAAATTGTCTTCTATGAATGTTTTATCCCTAAACATATAAACTGCATAAAGTAAAGCAAGCTAATAATAAGATATACCTTCAAAATTATGCAATTAATTAATGATTTTTTTCACTAAATCTCTGAAGCTGAGACTAACTACCTTTCAGTTAAAAAAATGAGCATCCTCATTTTTTGAAATACCTGCTATTATCAACTGGGTTAGATAATAAAAGATTAGGTAAAACACTGTAGGTGAAATTTCTTTGTTGACTTTTTTCAACTATACAAATGTAAGAGCATGAACTTTGAGATAAAATAGACTGTCTTCAGATTCTGGCTCCTTTACATACTAGTTGGTTGACCTTGGGCAAACCACTAAGCCTCAATTTCCTCATCTGGAAAATGAGAATATTAAAATTACCTTGCAGTGCTGCACTAAGGATTTGGCCAGGTAAAGAACTGTCCCATAGGAATCATTACCTAAAGGGAAGCTATTATTAACCATATCCTGGTATCTATTAGAAAATAAACTCCAGGAGTGCAAGAAGTACCATTATGTTTTAAACACTTAACACACTGCCTGGCAGAGAACACATACTCCATGAATATTTCTTTAATAGATGTAACTATGATTGGAGGATGACAGCAAGTAAAATTGCTCATTTCATCCTAAAGACAACCAGCCACTTCCACCAGAGAACAGCTAATCCCCCAAGTTATTCGGTGAAATCTTTAGCAAAAATCCCTGTCCACTGGAATATAGCTGGTATTTTTCAAAACATCTTTATTAGGAAACTAAAGAAGGAAGGGTGTGGAGGGTGGGGAACTCGACTTCTTTTTTCAAAATACTGAACTCAATTCTTCTGTTATTTTAAACAAAGGTTGGCCACAGAAGGGCAAGAATGGCACAGTTTACTAGTCCCTTTGTCCCCTGGATGTATTTGAAGAGGAAGGTAAAGGCATGGAATCCTGCCTTCCTATTTAACCCTTTATGACTTGTAAATAAACACATCCTCCAAGAGAAATAAAGGGGATTCATTTCCCATATTAAAGATTATTTCATTTTCTTATATGTGTACAGACAAGAGAGTAAAATCTCAAGGAGGTCTTTTCTTAAACAAATATTTATTTATAAAAATAAGCTGGTGCCCTGACACTTCCCCCACTCCCCAGAATTTCCCCCTAAAGAAAGTAGGTTAGATACACGCCTTTATCCCTTTTCCCTATTGAAACATCACTACAACAACAGTAAAGGAATATTTTTAAAAGACCTAAACCCAGAGATAAAGGAAAAGAAGACAACAGCAAGTATATTTTGGAAGGTACAAGGCAAATAGATGAATAGCAAGTTTCTCAGCAGTCCCCCAAAGCTGAATGCTTAATCGGCAGTGGAGAAAGCTGGGAAAAACCTGATTCATATACCAAGTCCCCCAGATGCTCAAGTACTGGCAGCCCTGGTATGGGCATCCACTTGTGGAAGTGGACGAAGGTAGAGCTAAAAAGAGGATGATGTGTTGAAAAATTGTTTAGGAAGAAATTAGAGCCCTCTGGTCCCCTCTGTACTATGTAGCTAAGTGACTACCCACCCCTTCCAGTACAGAAGTTAAAAGATGGTGTGTTATTCTGTGGAAACAGTGAAACAGGGTCTCAAAACTGGGGACACTAGGTATAGTTGAGGATAAAGGAGAATACTAGAAACAGAATAGTTCATATTTAAATATTTTTCCCACCAAGGTTCAAAACCAAAATAGCACTGCACTTCTCAATAAAATACTGGAGCTCGAAGCAGCAGAAGAATGTCTTCAAAATTCAGAGGGAAAAATTATTTCCAACCTATAATTCTATAGCCATCAGAATTAACACGTAAGGGTAGCAACATGGACGGACATGGGAGATTATTGTACTAAGTGAAGTAAGTCAGACAGAGAAAGACATATATGTTATCAATCATATGCAGAATCTAATTTTCAAAAAATGACATAAATGAACTTATTTACTAAACAAAAACAGACTGACAGATATCGAAAACAAACTTATGGTTACCAAAGGGAAAACATGGGGAGGAAGGATAAATCAGGAACAGATTAATACACACATACTACTATATACAATAACCAACAAGGACAGGGAACTCTACTCAATATTCTGTGATAACCAACATGAGAAAAGAATCTAAAAAACAATGAATATATGTATATGTATAACTGAATCACACTTTGTTGTACATCTGAAACTAATACAACATTGTAAATCAACTCTACTCCAACCAAAAAAAAAATTATTTTTTTAAAAGAATATGTAGGGGTATATAAAGCCATTTTTTAGGCAGGCAGTTTTTTAAAAATTGTATTTCCTATGTATGTTTTTTCAGGAAACTACTGGAAAGTATGCTCCCTAAAATGAGAGACTAAACAGAGTAGGACAATGACTTGGATTCCAGGAAACAAGGGATCTAAAACAAAAGCCAGGCAAAGGAAATCTCAGAATGGTGGTCAAGGGATATCCCATGACGGCAATAGTCTAGACTGAGTCTAGGACACACTGAGATTTCTCTAAAAATTATCATCGATAGAGTACCCTCAAGTATTTGAATATACAAGGAGAAAGCATACACAAAAGGAAGTTTAGAGTTGGACAGAAATATTAATACATGAAAAACAAGGAGAATTATTAATTCCCCCCCAAAAGCCAAAGTATTATTCCAGAAAGAAAAAGTAAACCCAGTAATTTACCTTGCCCAACTGTAAATAACATTTACATAGTCATGATTATGTAAACACTGTTCTAACCAAAATGATAATCTGTGTTGAGATAAGACAGAAAGTATGCGTGGTGGGGGACGGGGTTTGCTGAGGGCAGGAAAGGATACCAGTTCCTCCTATTCCATAGATGTCAATGGACAGACCTTAAAACTAGAAGAATGAGAAGAGTTACATTAAAGTGTGATGTAAAGACATGGACGAAAATTTCAAGGGAATCTGCTAAAACAAAAATTGAAAGTGGTTGCTTCTTTCTTTGGAGTGTAAAATGATAAAGGTGGAGGACTACTATTTTTCCTAAGAAGCATTTTAGAATTAAATTTACGTTTTGTGTATGAAGCACTCCGATAAAAGTAAAAATAAAATTAAACAATAGCCCTGCCCCTGACAACCTGGTGATCAAGACAAAAAGGCTGGTAGCTGGAGGATTTTATATGTTTTGTACAGAAAGGTTATTCAAAAAGGCTGAAAATTTTAAGTAGCTCAATTATACTTCATGGTTATTGGGAGTAAAGGGGGTGAATGACAGAAACTTATGCTCAGGTGATGAAACACCTTATGCTAAATGTATCTTCACTAATTGAAAATACGGATGCTATACAAAATACAAAAGGTGCATATTTAAATGTGATTTGGGCTTCCCCTCCTGGGTGGCGCTAGTGGTAAAGAACCTGTCTGCCAATGCAGGAGACATAAGAGATGCAGGTTCGATCCCTGGGTCGGGAAGATCCCCTGGAGGAGGGCATGGCAACCCACTCCAGTATTCTTGCCTATGAAATTCCATGGACAAAGGGGCTTGGCAAGCTACGCTCCACAGTGTGGCAAAGAGTGGAACACTACTGAAATGACTTAGCATATATGCACACAAAATTTACAATCTCCCAGACGTCTCTTTCACTAGACCCTATTTGGAAATTTGAATCTCTCCTGTGATACAGCTTATTAAAACCACACGTACAGTCTATTTAAATCAGTGTGAGCTGGATTATTTTCTAACTTGGAGAATTCACTTTCGTCACAGAATTTTGAAGCTTAGAACTCTACGTTAGGGGCAATTTTGTTCATGAGAGAGAGGCTTGGATTTAGTTTATTTGCTCAAGAAACATCTATGTGTGTACATATAATCAAGTACTGTAAATATATAAAACTAAAAGTATATAAAAGTATGTACAAATCAAGTGTTCTTATATATATGCATATATACAAATGCATGTGTGTTTATTATGCCAAGGATGTACATTATATGTACAACGGATGTACATTATATGTTATTCTTCAATAAATATTGGAAAAATATAATTAGCTGTATCTTTGAAAGAGAGAATGGAATGAGATTCACTGAGAGACAACAGAATGCTAATAAGACAGTTACTGCAGCCAAGCCTCCTGAATTCAGACACTGACTTGACCACTTAATAGTTGGGCACATCACTTAACTCTTCTGTGTTCCTGTGTCCCCATGTACAAAAAGGAGATAACAACAATCGGAACCTTATAGTACAGTTGAGAGAAGTTAATGAGCTGATACATGTAAAGCACGTACAATAGTGGTTGGCAAATAGTACATGTTATATCAGGCATGTTGACAGTGATGTTAACAATACCTTACAACCCATCACCTATAGATCCCAGGTACTGAACACACATACATACAAGTACATGTTCCCATGGGTATTTACAAAAGCTTTCTTGTCTTTGAACTAAAACACCTTATTCTCATCTTTGAACTTATCCAGTAGGGAAAAAAAAGACTACCAATAATATCAAAATTTTAAGGATAGCAAAAATATTCCTTTTTCCCTTCACCTAATAATGCCTAGTTAAAGGCACAAATGGTGCCTTAACTGCTATGTCAAGTTCCTGGACAAGTTATATCAAAAATTCCACCTCCTCTTTTCATGTTTTGAACTTACATTAAGTCAGTCAGTTCAGCTTTTTTTTAATTAATAGTAAAATTAATTTTTGTTCTTATTCATATTTTGCAATTTTTATAAAGAAATACAGTGCCATATGGCCAATGAGTGCTTAATAGTTCTTTCATTGAAATTCCATAAAAACACTAATAACATTTATTAGTGTTTCACAAAACACTAATAAATGAAATAAGCATTACTTAAGCTTTTATATAAAATATTTCAAATACTTTTTACTTTGGAGAAAACAGATTCATTAAATTTTTTTTCATTTCTAACTTCTATCAAACTAATCAAAACAAGACAGCAATCTGCCCTAACAAATCCAATCAATTTATTGAATGCTAATATTTATTGAGGATATTAAACTTTATAAGCATTTGAGAAATGTAGGAAAAGATATGTTCAATTACGAAGAGCCTTTTTATAAGAAATATGTTCCATTAATATAAAACTTGGCCTCATCCTATCCAGTTTTATGGACAGAGGACTCTGAGATATATACTATCTAAAGGAAGCAAAGAATCCTATATCCAATGTGCCACAAATAGTGTGTGCATGTGTGTGTGTGTGTGTGTGTGTGTGCACGCACACTCAATCATGTCTGACTCTTTGCAACCCCATAGACTGTAGCTCACCAGGCTCTTGTGTCCACAGAATTTTCCAGTCAAGAATACTGTGGACCCTACTCAGTAAGAGTACCATTTCCAACTCCAGAGGATCTTCCCCACCCAGGAAGTGAAACTGTGTCTCTTGCATCTCCAGCACTGGCAGGCAGATTCTTTACCACTAGTGCCACCTGGGAAGCCCTACCATAAACAGACAAAACAGTTATTCTCCAAACTATTTTCCTGGAAAAGAATCTTTACATTAAAGCAAAACTGTATGTCTTTCTCATAAGTTTTTCTGTGCCAGCAAGCAGATAATCAACTACATGTCACAGAACCTCCTCAGTGGGGATATATTTCACTGAGTGAAAAGTAAAAATTATAAACATTGTAAAAGTTACTTTAATCTGCTAGTCTCTTAATTTATAAGTAAAGACTCAGGTTTTTTTTCTTAAGTAACATTCAACACAATTTAAAACCACCAAAGTCAGATTTGCTTATCTTGGAAAATGAATACAATCTGAGACTCACCTCTCTGCAAAAAAAAACTATTTCAAAATATAACATACTTGACCAGACATTTGATATTTTAAAAATATGGTGCCTTTGGACTCCTACTTACATACTACGTAATCAACACTTTTAATAAACAAAGTTTGATGAAAGCCTGAATTCACTAAATGATAAATGATAAACTCCAGTCTCTACCCTGTCAAATGCTAAACTCTGCAAGCTTTCAGTGTTAAGTATCTCTGTGTCAGTTGTTTATTTTTCCTTTCCCAGTGATTGGAGGTTTAAAAATATTATATTACTTATAGTTAGTAAATAAGAGAATTCCACTGCCAAATATTTGTACAAGATAATGGAACGGCCGACATTCTGTTAAGAATCCACCCGGATGAAACTACTAACAGTCCAAGAGCACTTGTGCTTAGAACACATCCCTACACAAAGCCTTTGTTTTAGCCAAGTCTCAAAACGATGTCATAGCAGAAATAGGCTTGGTACTTTCTGAAGGCCAATTATTCACTACGCTTCATGTGTCTTTACAAAAATTTCCCAAAAAAAGGCAACATTCTTTAAAGAATCATAAATGAGATGAGTTCAATCTAGCTGAGAAAAAGCTAGAACCATACACCAGTTTTTGAAGAAATAAAGTCTTGTCATTCTTGGGCCCATGCAGAAAAGTGAGCTAAAGTAAAAAAAAGTGATTGGTAAGCTGTGGGCCTTTGTGCATGCTTGAAAGTGAAAGTGAAAGTGAAGTCGCTCAGTCGTGTCCGACTCTTTGCAACCCCGTGGACTGTAGCCTACCAGGCTCCTCCGTCCATGGGATACTCCAGGCCAAGAATACTGGAGTGGGTTACCATTTCCTTCTCCATAAGTAAAAATATAGAAAACTTTCTGTAATAATGTATCTTAATTTACCCTCCTTTCCATCTTACTGACACTGGTAATTGTTGAGCTAGTTTCTCTATCAGAGATGCTAGTGAAGTTCAGATTAGTAGGTGTTTGCTTCACAGGCAGTTCAAACGACGAGATAGAGAAATGTGTTATGCCAGGATCAGAGGGACTCAGCCAAGGGCTATAGATTCTCAGGGTCAGTGATGATATCGTGACAGGTAAAGCATTAAGGATGAGACATAAAGCAACTGGCCACGCTAGACGGGTCACCACATATATAGTTTCTGTTGCTTTATAAGCCAGGGCAGCTAAAGTCTACAAGTTTGGTCCCGTTGCAAAAGATTTACAGGGTGTTACTGGTCTTAGAAGAGGCTGTCTCTATGTGTTACTGGGCTATTCCTCAAAATGTGAGACAGGGGTTTCCATCACCAGAACCTGGATAGGAGAGTACAGAGGAAGTGTCCTAAGTAACACAGGCAAATGTGGTCAGATCCCTTGTAAACCCCAGAGGGGCCAGGAATCATTACCACACGCATCTTTAGGACAACATCAGTTAGAGCAGGCTAGGAAATTGGAAATTCTAAGAGACTTATTAGAAAAAAAGAGAAGACATACTTTACTATCTATAATAACTTTTAAATTGATCTATATTTGCAAAACTATATCCTAAATCACATTCTTTTGCTTTACCTTTATTTTCAGACAAGATACACATTTTAACTTATCTTTGTACATTTTCCAGGAAAATCTCAAGCCAACTTGTTAAAAGAGTTTTAAAGGAATTGCCTGGTTGTCCAATGGTTAGGGCTCCATGCTTCCACTGCAGAGGTGACAGGTTCAGTCCCTGCTTGGGGAACTGGGGTTTTTGCAGGCTGCATGGCAAGGCCAAAACAATTTTTAAAGAGTATTAAAGGAGAGTGTATTCTTTAGATTTTATAAATCCATGAATACAAATATTTATTACAAGTGAAGAAGTTTATTCTGTTTTTTGCTTTTTTTTTAAAAAATAAATCTACAGGAGTAAAAATACTTTCTTCCTGAACTAAAAATATGTATTTTCCTTTTTAAAATAATGAAATGTAAGAACACAAGCCTGTCCACAGTCACGCTTAAAGTTCAGGGAAAGAAAATCATATGTGAATAATGATATAATTACAAAACTGTCACCAAAGTGCCCAAACATCAGTAATAGAATCTAATTGGTGGAAGACACAATTTAATCACACAATTACAGGTGAATTTTTTTTAATGCATGTTTGTTACAGCAAATATTTTAGTTATAAGAATGTTGGAAAGTTGAGATCCTTGAAGACCTGCTGTTATAGACAGACTAATGATAATTTGAAAAGTCCATATCCATTATCATTAGATAAGTGCTTCTAACGTGCTTAAAAATTTTGTTCTCAAACAAGTTAAGCAGTTCTGTAACAATCCTCTGCTACTAGTCCACTGTTTATGGAACGTTTTTTCCCCCGAGTCTGGGAAACTGTGGCAGCATTCCAAAGAACTACTGCTCTGACCATTCCACAAGAGCTCTTGTCTGGCTGGTCTCCCTGAGGGCACCCTTGCCGCACACCCAGTTTCCCGGTGCCTACTTTAGCTTGATATGACTATAATTTAGCTATTAAACCTGAACTCAAAACATCCAGAGTAATAAAATTTTTATTTCTGATGTACATCTGTGAAAAATTTCTAACACCTTAGCTAGACTGCCCCATCTGAAAACCTTTATTCCTTCATTAGTAAAGGCACATTGGTAGAAGAAAATACATCTTCCATTCTCTGTTCTATCATTAAAAAAGTTTCTCTAAATGCGAAGTCCACTTAGCCCAGAGCAGCAGAATTGGGTAGCAATCCTCTGCCAGGTAAATGAGATAAGAGACCAGAAGAAAGTAAGAAGGGATACTGCTTCAGGGTTATGTGGCAAAAGATAGAGCAGATCACATCACTCTTCAGCTCCCCAAACTTCACACTGCAGAGTATATGCACAGGGTATTCAAGACCTCTCCATAATCCAGCTTAAGTCACAGTCAAGTCTTAGCCCTGCATGCCTGGCACACATCTCTCCAATGACCTATACATGCTTTTGCCAGGCACTCCATGAACTTCTGAATTTTATCACAATTACTCCCTCCACTAGCCTTTCAATTCCTCAAAGTCCCTTGCTTCCCCAGCAAAGGTCTTTCCATCAACCTTTGCCCACCTCTGCTCATGATTCACCGGAATTCTGCCTTCCCCCTCAGATCTCAGTCAAACTCTTCCTCTTGTCACTATTAAATACTTCCCATAGAAGAGGCTATCTATCCTTCCTTATAGTTGTTGCTGTTTTTAAGTACTTTAACAACACAAAAAGGAGCGTTTAGAATTAAAGTATTTTAATTACAAAAGGAAAATTTCTCAAGGTCTCCTTAAAAGTTATCAGTCCCTGTCTTCAACTCAGCTGTGTAAACTCTGCACAGAAACTTGAAAATTTATATTTTAAATGCTTGTTTCCTAGAAGAGTCACTGAATAGATTCATATTTTTACTTAATTAGAAACAATTTTGACATTGGATATATAATCTAATAAAATTCCAGTATTCTAAAAGATGTTTCTGAAATGTCTTCACAGCTGTGACCATACTGAGAAAATGCATAGCTTCCAAATTATAAAGTTTTACAGGGAAGCCTGGCGTGCTGCAGTCCATGGGCTTGCAAAGAGTCAGACACGACTTAGCAACTGAAAAACAGCATCAAAAACTGAAATAATATGGTAATTTAAAGAAAATTCAGGGATAATCGTTTATTTCTAAATAATTCAAATATACTGCTTAAGAGGAATACTAAGTGATACAACTCAGTGCTTATATATTTAAACTAAAATTAGTGATTCTATCATGTGAGCTGAGAAGATTCATCTTAATTTGAGCACATCATCGGAGCCTTGTTATCACCCTGTATCTGAATAAAGAAGGAAATGGGCACTTCCCTGGTGGTTCCCAGTGGTTAAGACTCCAAGCTACCACTGCAGGGGGCACGGATTTCATACATGGTCAGGAAACTTCCCTGGTAGCTCAGTGATAAAGAATTTGCCTGTCAATGCAGGTTTGATCCCTGGGTTGGGAAGATTCCCTAAAGAAGGAAATGGCAACCCACTCCAGTAGTTTTGCCTTGGAAATCCCATGGACAGAGGAGCCTGATGGGCTACAGTCCATGGGGTCACAAAAGAGTTGGATGAAACGAAGTGACTAAACCACCATCACCTACTGGAAACTAAGCCCCTGCATGCCACTAGCATGGCCAAAAAGAAAAAAAAAAGAAAGAAAGATAGAAAGAAAAGAAAAATTCACATTCTTCAGATACTGCATACAAGTAAATATTAAACTTCATTTTTCCAGAAAGTCTTTCTGAAAGTTATTTTCCTCATTATAACTTAAACAATTAATTCTTAATTCTCTCATCTTTTGTGTCATTTGCTTGAATATTGATTTAGCTCGATTTCCTAAGTCTTCTAGACCCTGATATGCTTTCAAATGAATAGTTACTGCTTCACCTAGGCCAAAGGAAGTCAGTAGCAAACATGAAAGCAAAAACTCTACACAATTGCTGAATTCGCCTCAAGGTAGCATCACCCTTTTAAGAGCATGTGCTGCCGGAGAAATATCTGTCACTGAACTCCACACAGACTGGGGACATTCACCAAATCAATGCGTATAGATTTATATGGCTTACATCTAGCCAAAGCTATCGCAAATGTATATATTAAGAAATAATATATAACAAAGCTTAAAATGCTTACTATGACAGAGTATACCTAAATTATACCAAAGTCAGAAATACAAAACCTTGAGCCATTCATACTTCAAACCCTAAAGTAAGCAAAAAGTTCAAAGAACACTCCAGATCTTTGTCACAAAGACCCATCACTAAGGGCAGGAATACCATGACCCCTCCTTTCAAATCCATTTGCTTATGGGCTTTCCTGGGGTATAATTAGAGGCAATCCAGCCAGCTTCATTTAAGAAACCAAGATGTGCAAACTGAGCCTTTGGATGCAGAAATGTCTACACCATCTTTGGTTTCCTCTGACTGAAATTTTTGTGAATGTAACAACTAAATTTTAAAATGGCAACTTTAAAAGAATTCTAGTTAACATGTCAAAATAAAACACCTATATTGAGTGGGGTATGTTTCTATTAGATGAGAAACACATAGATACTGAATAATATCCTGTTTCCTGATGTCAAGTAATACAAACATTACTATCATGTGCAAAAATACTATCTCAGCAAGGTATGCTGAATTCAGCTGTCTTCATCCAGTCCCCAAAGTCTTGGTCCAGACCCCGTCCATGCTTCCAAGGACTAGGGGCTGTGCTTAGTCGATCAGTCATGTCCAGCTCTTTTGTGACCCCATAGACTGCAGCCTGCCAGGCTCCTCTGTCCATTGGATTTCCCAGGCAAGAACACTGGAGTAGGTTGCCATTTCCTTCTCCAGGGGATCTTCCTGACCCAGGGATCAAACCCAGCTCTCCCACTTGTGTATAACCACTAACCATCCTTCCCAAAGCCTCCACTCTTAAATGTTATCATTTCATCAAATGCTAGACACCCTCACTGACCATAGTCCAAGGGAAAACATAAGACTCTCCTACAAAGATCTTCATGGTCTTCAGACTACTTCAACCACTTTTCACTGACACCATAGCCACCAGAATTTCTAAGTTTTGCCTAAACTTTCCATGTTCTTTCATGGTTATTTTTTTATAAGAAATGCTTGTTTAATGTGGTTTGTTTTCTTCTTTTCATTAATTAATTAATTTATTTTAATTGGAGGCTAGTTACTTTACAATATTGTAGTGGTTTTGCCATACATTGACATGAATCAGTTGACCCTGAGGGATGAGATGGGGAGGGATGTGGGAGGGGGGTTCAGGATGGGGAACACATCTGAATATGTACCGTGTGTACACGGTTCTGTACACATGCACACAGTCTGCATGTAACTTCCCTCCTCCACCAGAAAACTCTTACACACTTTCAACATCCAGCTCAAACAAAGGCTCTCCTGCAAAATCTACTGGAAACCTCCAGCTGCTCCTTATTCAGGGTTCCCACACTAATTTATTTATAACTTTAATACTCTATTTTGCTTTTTTATTTTCTTTGCAGTCTCCCATTTCATCTCTGTATCTTATGTTTATCACAGACTGGGTACTCAATATATGTTTACAGAGGAGTAAAGGAAAGAGAGGGGCAGAAGAGAGGCAAGAAAGGAAAAGAGAAGCTGTCTGAGTCTTGGATAGGATAAGGGAGAACTAAGGTTGGATTTTTAGAATCCTTTTGTAATAAAGACATTAAAATATTATATACCTTTAAAAGTTGAATGACTACTGAATACGTTGGAATTATAGATGAAGCATATTTAAGTCTTATAGAAGTTGTGCCAGCAATTAATTAAATATATTCCAGTCACTGGGTAGTAGAGTGAAACATGTACAGACTTGGAGTGAAATTTGTATCTAAATGCTGATGAAAGCAACTAGCAGCTGTGTGTTTTTGGGCATCTTACTTTCCCTCAGTTATAAAATACATCTAACCATATAAAGTTGCTATAAGTATCTTCTGAGAAAACAGAGTGAAACTCTAGGCAGATGTTGAACGTGTAATCAATGATATGATGGACCTTGACTTAGAAATAAAGGTACTAGGCTATCAACCAAAACTATTAGCAGATAATAAAGATACTTAATTTAATAGTTTAATTTTAACTTAATAGGTTATCAGTAGCAGTATCACTATTAAATGTGTAACTACTTGAAAGAAGAACTTTGAGTCCGTAGGAAATTAACTCCAATTTAAAGATATTCCAGTTCTGCATTATGATTTTAAACAACAGAACACTGAGGATGGTTTATTTCTCCATGGCCATTAAAAATGTACTTGATTTCCATCAAGAGAATCATTTTAAATCTGGTGCATCCACTGGATATTTTAAGAAAGTTTAAAAGTGCTTCCACATAATCACTAGCTATGCGAAAATTCTCTGGGATAATAAGGGTGAAAAAAAAAATAAAACCTTTCCATTTATATATAAGGTACTGATCTTACACATGTAAGATGTGTGCATCTTAACTTGTTACCAGGGCCTGACAAATTGTGGATTGCTGGCAGTTGAGTCGCATTCTGACAAATGACAATCTCCTGATGGTGACATTCAGCTGCTGTCGATATTGTAAACACGTCTGTTCAACCTGTTTACATTTCCCCTGAGCTGGCACTGCTTTCCTAATGCCTATGTTAATATCAAGGTAGAACTGCAATAACAAATGAATTTCATTTAGTCTACAGCTAAAAGCCTGGGAAGTACCCATCTAAAGCTTAAAACCAATTTCCATTTAGCTTCGATTTCTCTTTAAAACAGAAAGGAAGTTCTGCTACTGAAATTACTTTGAAAGTCATGGCACATTCAAGTTTATCTTCTTAGCCATTTTGGCTTGTCTTCCCAATATAATTTGGATTTAATTACTCATAATCTCTTCCTACAAATACATCAAAGTTTCTGTTCTGTGACAATTTCACATTTATAAGAACAAATCTGGTTACAGTAGGGTTGCTAACTTCAGGAAATAAAAATGTAAGATGCTCATTTAAATTTGACTTTCAGGTAAGAAAATAATGTTTTAGTAGATGTATATCCTAAATGTTGCATGGGAAATACTTATATGAAAATATTATTCGTTGTCTAGCTAAAATCCAAATTTAATTGTATGTTTAGGAAACTTAAATTTGGATGTTTAACAATTTGTATCTATAATTCAATAGAAGGGTCAAATTCTTGATCACGATTCTTCACTCTCCATAAATGTTTTCCTACAGATGGCCTCTTAGCCTGCAGTTGTTTCTTTGTGGGGTGGAGGCAGGAATTGGGTAGAGGGTAGGAGAGTTGTAAAGCTAGGTTTTGAGCCTCACTTTTTCTTGACCAGTCAGATGAATAATGGCATTTTGACTTTGACTTATGCTTAAGCAGCACCATCGCCCAGTTGTCAGCTCTTTTTTTAGTAATCATTCAAGAGATATGGCAGCTCTCAGAGATACAAGTTGTCTTTAAAAAAAAGAAAAATGTTCCCTCCTCTAAGCTGGTTTACAGGTCTTAAAAGTGAAGCATGATTTTGAATACAAGGAAGTGCACAAGTTGGATTGAATGCACTGGGCTTTCTTAAAATTTACAACTACAATTAAAGAACTTTCCAATTTTTTTTAAATTAGGATAAAAAGCTAAAGGACACAAAGGAAGAAACCATGAGAGTTGCCTTGCAAATATTTGCCAAAGACCTAATAACCCATCATAACCTGCATGAGTGCTGCCCCACTTTAACAAGCACTATTGTCTGAACCTATCTAACAGCCAGGTTCCTGCCTGAAAATCTCATCCATCATTGTCTTTCAGACACCATCCTGCATCTGATGTGCTGACCACTTCTACTCACAATGTTCTAATTTTCCGGTTATTATTCGAGTTCATAAAAAATTATTAAAGCAATAGGCAAGATGAATGTTTCATATTATCAAGCAGTTTGTAGTCTGATAATCTGGGCTGGTTATAAAAAAGGAAATTTATAATAAGAGAAAAGCACTGAATTTTAAACATTGAAACATGTCTGTTGGAGACCCTGGTAAAAGCCCAATGAGAATGGACTTGGCAGTCAGAAACATGGAGGTCTGAATCAAGGCTTTACTTGTTAGTGCTGAGTGACCTTGGACACATTAACAAACCTCTCTGAACTTCATTTATAATTATCTATCTTAGATGATTGTTGAGTTTAAAATGAAAGATTATAGAAAACATTTTATACAATGTAAGATACCTAATCCATATTAAACTAAGATACTTAAGCATTTAGGAAAAGGCAGCAATTAAAGAGCAAAATCCCTGGAGAAGGAAATGGCAACCCACTCCAGTATTCTTGCCTAGAGAATCCCATGGACAGAGGAGCTTGGCTGGCTACAGTTTATGGGGTCACAAAGAGTCAGACATGACTGAGTGACTAACACACACACAAAGAGTAAAACAGTGTTGTGAAGGTGTTACAAATATGTTGTTAGAACTAGACTGTGATGGTCTGAATACCATATACTCCATTTATTAGCTATACAAACTTAGGCAAATTATTAAACCAATCTGTGCCTCATTTCCTCACCTACAATATGGGAATAATAATAGTATCTATCTCAGGCTCAGACGGTAAAGAATCCATCTGCAATGCAGGAGACCTGGGTCCAATCCCTAGGTTGGGAAGATCCGCTGGAGGAGGGCATGGCAAGCCACTCCAGTATTCTTACCTGGAGAATCCTCATCGACAGAGGAGCCTGGCAGGCTACAGTCCATGGGGTCGCAAAGAGTAGACATGACTGAGTGACTAAGCACAGTACATCTCATTAGAATTGTGGAGAGGACAAAACTGTCTAATTAATATAAAACTCTTTATGTACACGTGTACAGCTTGTAAGCCTTACATTTTGTCAGCACCCGAGAAAAGTTAACTACTTTTGATTGTCATCATCATCTTCATCATTATTACAATTTCAGGAGGCACTATTTCAGACAAACTGTAACAGGCCGTTAGGACTGAAACAGAAGTATTAGAAGAAATCCCTAGCTAAGAGAACAGCAAGTATAAGGGCAGGAAAGAACACAGCCAGAAAAGTTCGTTCACAGGTCAGAAAATCCAGTTGGACCAGAAAATAATGAAGTAAGAAAGCTAGAAGTGACAGACGAAGGTCTTGATTGCAGAAGAGCTTGATGCAAGATTAAGGCATCTCTAAACACTTCATTACCCCACCAAGAGTCTTTCAAGGTTTTGGAAAACAGGAGTAATGTGATCACTGTAGCATTATATTACCCTGGCAGCACTGGCTTGGGGTAAATTAGAAAGAGACAAGAGAGGCAGGAAGTTTAGTTAGGGGGCTATGCAGTGTTTCAGTAAGAAGTCAGAAGAACCGGATCCTGGGCATTCCAAATGAGAATAGAAAAGAAGGCACAGGACCTGAAAGTTGTAGAACTAGAATCTTATGGGACTTGGCAACTGCTTAGAGAAAGAGGCTATGGAAAGAAAGCCAGAGGGGAAGCAAAAAACTGTCTGAGAAGCAGATTAGTTATGAGCGACAGGTAACTGGGACTTAAGAATGCAGATCATTCTTCAAGCAAAGGATAGGTTGTGCTGGGTCTAGACAGGAAACTTACTAGGAGGAGAGAAGCAGCCTGATGTGAATGGGGGAAAACTGCCACAGATAGTCAAGGGGAAGAAACGACCAACATGCAGATGGCAGCCATGGACATGGGGAACAGTGATGCACCAAAAGCTGCTTTATGGAAAAGAGTGCATTCACTTTTGAACTGTGCTGTTGGAGAAGACGCTTGAGAGTCTGTGGGCAGCAAGGAGATCAAACCTGTCAATTCTAAAGGAAATCAACTCTGAATATTCATTGGAAGAACTGATGCTGAAGCTGAAGCTCCAATACTTTGGCAACCTGTGAGAAGAGCCGACTCACTGGAAAAGATCCTGATACTGGGAAAGACTGAGGGTAGGAGGTGATGGGGGCGACAGAGGATGAGATGGTTGGGTAGCATCATCGACCCAATGGACATGATAGTCATGTCAATGGACACTATCTTCTTCTCCAGAAGACAGTGAAGGACAGGGAAGTCTGGCATGTTGCAGTCCATGGGGTTGCAAAGAGTCGGACACGACCAGGCAAAAGAGGAGGGGATGGGATACAGCCTCATCAAACTACTCCAGTCATCCTCCTGAAGGGTGGGCTGATTCCTTGGGATTGAGCTTGGAGCTCTTCTCTAGCCTCAGTACTCACAGTAAATCTTACCAGAGGTCTCTTCAGACAGTAGTGAAACTGTCTATCCTCTGTGTATAACCTGGTCTGATGGCAAAGGTTAGTAGTGCCTATATTCTCTGAAGTGTTTGAAGAATGAATGAATGAACAAATTACTGGCCCTTAGAACCTCAGCCCTCCATGCCACCTTTGCATCATAAGGTTCTTTCAGCATCACAAACTAGCTCCTATGCACAAGTCTCTATGATTCATCCTGCCCCAAGGAGAGCCCAAATTACCTTATTTGTCAAATTGTCTTACTTGCATTCAAATAACCTAAAGGAATGCATAGATGGTTTTCAAAATATGTTCCTAAAAGTCTTTGAGATTCTATGAAATACGTTATCCTACCCCTCCCCAACCCACAGTACAGTAACCATCCAGAATCATACAAGTTGGGAGGAAGAAGAATCATATTAATAGTAGCCAGACCTAATGACTGTATCCATGGGACATCTTTGTAAGATTGTGGTTTTAGAAAATGATTCTGAGATTTTAAGTTTTGATACCTTATCCATCCTTTAAACTATGTTTTATATAACATAAGTCTTTATTTTACGTCAAATTATTATCCAAATTTCTTAAATTGCAACATAAGATTCCAAACCCTTCTACCTCCTTTCCCCCCTTCTTTGAGGGTAGTTTATTTTCTGCAGCATTTTCTGTTTTCCAGTCACGCGACCTGAGGAGTCATCATCCGTGAAGCCAAGTAATACATTAACACAGGTTGTTCCTGTGAAATGCAAAGCTTTAGTTTAGCTTCACGCTAAGATTTTGTTTTAATGGGCTTGGGACGGAAGCCAGACGAGCCCTGATATGCAGGAGCTGGCTCCGGAATGAGAATTTGTGCTCATCTCTCCCCAGCTCTGCATTCAGTGACACTGTGTTGGTAATCTGAAATTGACCATGCTGGGAGTATTTACACCATGGAAATCTTCAAATGCTACAAATCAGGGCTTTTTTCTGCTGAGGTATCCAGCATATCAACACATCATTAAAAACATTTTTTTAAGTTCCCTATAAGAAACGAGTGCACAGATACCATTGAGAACTACTGCAAAGAAAGGGATATACTCAATAAATTGCTTTTTTAGGAGTCTGAAATGTCCGTAATTACATGTTAGTAGTTTCAACTACCTGACATCACTAACATATTTTATACACTCAATGATCTTCAAAAATCTATATTTAAACTGTATTTTTAATTGACTCAAATGTTTCATATTAAAGGAGGGTTTGCTCATTTCTAAGCTAAAAATCTAATCATAGATTTTGGGTTAGTCCATTTCTTCCCAAATTAAAAAAAAAAAAAAAAAAAACAAAACTAGGATTATGGAAACTGAGGCTCACTTCTTTTCACTAACCTATGTAAAGTTTCTTGGTGCTTAGTCACTCAGTCGTGTCCGACTCTTTGTGACCCCATGGACTGTGGCCCGCCGGCTTCACTGTCCAAGGGGATTCTCCAGGCAAGAAAACGAGTGGGTTGCCATATGTAGAGGGAGCACCAGGATTATGATGCCTTTCTTTCTGTTACCTCACCACCTGAATTCCATAAGGGTTTAAGTGGTGGGTTTGTTTACAAAAGAAAGGAGAGAAAGAAACAGAGATCCATGATGACATCTCAGTTCAAGTCCCAGAAGGCTTATTGGAGTGGTAACAAGGTCCCTGACACTAGAAAAAAATCTCATACTTTCAAATGAAAATGTCAACACGTGGCCTGAGTGAAATAATTAAATAGGGTACATATTTCTACACCTCATCTTCTGAGCACAGCAAACACTTGTACTGACATCATTTCTCATGGAAAGAACACTTCCCTTCCCACAGGATGTTGAACAATGACCACAGATTAGGGAACTGCTCTCACAGTTCCCTATGCATGTAATCTCCTGCACTGATGAACCAATAACACAATACTGGTTGGTCTCTTTAACCACAATAAAGATGAGATGCAAACACCATACCCATGCAAGTAGTAACAGATTTCTTTTCACTGTTCCGCAGTATCCTAACATCCCCACGATGATTAGGAAACAGCAAACAGCAATCATGACCGGATGAACCACAGGAAAGTAAGTCAAAATGACAGCCTCCTCTACCCTGAAAGAAGAACAGAAAAGATGGTCAAATAGCAGTATCCCATCTTGCTTTCTGCACACATAAGCAGATATTCTCCTATGATATTTTCATTAAGTCTTTATGTTATAAATAGAATAAAAAGGCACCCAAGACATAGCACAAGACACAACTGACTTGTGCACTGGACCATCACCAACTTGCTTGCTTGTTTTATTTTTTATCTTGTTTGTTTAGTTCTTTCATACAAGTGGTACAAAAAAAAAACAACTTCCTATCTCAGCTCATTTAAAATACATTATAAGATAGGGATCTCCAGTTTAAAAAATCCATCTAATATTAGCACCAAAGCCTTAACTTTCATGAGGAAACCCCATGAAACTTTTCACTATTTCCCAGCTGAGAAGACTCTCTGCTCTTCTCTGGTCTGGGACTCTGCGTGCAGTGTGCACTTTTCCAAAGATGTGAAACACTGCTATGGAAAGGGAAATTGGTCTGTATTATAAAGAGGGGAGGGAGATGCCTTCTTGTTCAAAAACCATGAAAAATGATTAACTAGAGCTTTAACAGTAAGAGTAATAACTAGGATAACAAAAAATGACCATGACTAAGTGCTTACTAAGCTCCATCATGTTAAGGGCTTTACAGAAATCCTTAGGAAAATTCAGAGGTATATAATTCCCATTCAGAGATGAAGAAAATGAGGCTCAGAGACATTAAGTAGTTTGCCATTTGTGATGTTAGTGGATGAATCCTTGAAATTGGGTAAGAAAATGACATGTGGGGTTTGGTTTTCATTAGCTCAGGAATATGAAGGCAAGAAAAAGTTGGCAATTATTTCCTTAAGGAAAAGTAGCTGTGCCCTCCATTGTAACAAATATGGCATGGTTCAAACACTACCGGGACAGGCAGGTGATATTACCATAACCAGAGGTGTCCTCTACAAACAGCAGTATACCTTAATGAAAATTCTAGAAAATCCAAGTGTTACCATGGGCAGGAAAAACTTTCCAAATGATCAGGGGTGAGCACTACCATCTAAACAGCTGAGGGCAAAGTTATTTAGAAACTAGTGTCTGAGGAAACCCTGATGAAAGAATTCAATCATTAATTATAAAACCTACCTTGTTTCTGCAGTTAAAGTCAGAACATTATTTAGGTAGTCCCTCATCCAAGCAGACACAGCCAACACGCTGATGGACATCAACTGTGGGTAAAAAATTACAAATTGGTGACCAAGCATTTATTCATCATGCTCTGCAGGACTTATAACAAAATATTGAGGATTTTCTTTACATAATTATTATGATTTTTCCTAATGACCATTTACCACCTGTTGAAATTTACTTTAACTATAAATATCTGCTATTCCATTTTGTAATCACATCATAGCCACTAAATAGAATGTCACTAAATAGGACACAGATAGCTGAACTATTAGAAAGTCCAGGACAGGAATTGCACAGAACAACTAAATTATCAAATGTACAAAATGAGCCTAAAATGCATCATATGTAAAAGCAAGGAAGCAATAAAATACTACTGATGTCAAAAAGTCACAGGCACTAACTTCAAAGAACTTCCACTGGCTAAAGTTCAAAAATTTGGCCATCAAAATAATACATAATAATAACAACTGCAATGGTTAAAACATCCAATACACTAAAATCTATGAATTCACAAAAATATTTAAACAAAACTCACTAACCAGCTTTGGAAGATATTAGATATTCAACTCATCATTCAGAAAACTGATAAGAATCCAATGTTTATTCAATTTTTCTCATACGAACTAGAGAAAGAATCAAAGACTTAATGAAAGTTTTTATAGAAGAATATCAGCTAATATGTACAGAAAGCAAGATAGAATATCACTATTTGACAATCTTTTCTGAAATAATGGCTCTCTTGGCAAAGATCCTCAATGACTGCCAAAATTATCAGGCCAGTGGCTCTCAGTCCTGTCTGTACATCAGAATCACCCAGGACACTTAAAAAAATTGCTGAGCCCAAGTCCACCCTGAATCAATTCTTGGAAGTGGAGCCTGTGCATCTGACGTGTGTAAAGGCTGCACAGGTGTTCTAACAGACAGTACAGGACTGAGAGCTACTGCATTAAGTGAAAGGAGATGGATGGGGACTTTCAAAAAAATATTTATTGAATTTATTTATTGTTTGCGCCAGGTCTTAGTTGTGGCACACAGGATCTTTAGCTGTGGCTTGTGGGATCTAGTTCCCTGACCACAGATGGAACTCCAACCCTCTGTGTTAATCTTAGCCACCGGACCACCAGCCCTGATAGGGACTTTTAGAATGGAAACATAAAATACCAGATGCCTTGATCAATCTTAACGTCACAAAAAGAGACAACAGAGATAATATCTCCCAATGTGATGCAATCAGAAGTACTCAAAGGTACTTTTGAGGTATTTTTACCAAAAAGTCAAACGTGAATCCAATCAAGCCTCAAGCTCTATCTATCAGTTTACAGGAAATACAGAGAACAGATTTAAACTTGTTAAACGCCACCAGGGGCATGCAATCAACAAAATCAAAAATGTAAGAAATTTTAAGAACAAATGATCTAGTTTCTTTAATTTAAAAAGCTAGGTCATTTGTAGAGACGTGGACAGACCTTGAGTCTGTCATACAGAGTGAAATAAGTCAGAAAGAGAAAAACAGATGTCATATATTAATGCACATATATAGAGAAATAGTACAGTTGAACCTAGTACCAGGGCAGGAATAGAAACACAGATGTCGAGAATGGACGTGTGGACACAACAAGGGAAGGGGAGGGCAGAATGAATTGCGAGATCGGGTCTGACATAAATACACCACCATATGGAAAACAGCTAACGGGAAGCTGCTGTATAGCACAGGGAGCTCAGCTCGGTGCTCTCTGATGACCTAGGGGTGGGATGGTGGGGTGTGGAAGGGAGGCTCAAGAGGGAGGGGATATATGTATACTTACAGCTGATTCACTTTATTCTAGAGCAGAAACTAATACAATATTGTAAAGCAATTATACTCCAATGAAAAACAAAAAAGCTGGCAAGTGGAATAAAAAGATGGAAGGTGAAACTTTTAACTAAAAAGAGATTGTCCAAGGCCATGTTGACCTGGTTTGGATCCTGATTTAAATGAACCAACCACAAAGAACCATTTATGAGATGATGGGGGATATTTTAACATGACTGGGTATTTGAAAATATTAGGAAATTATTATTATTGTAGATATGACAATGGTATTACTTTTTTTAAGAATCTTTACCTTTTAGAGATACATGCTGGATGGTTTAATAAATAATCATGATGCATGGGAGTTAAGTGGGAAGTGGAGGTTGTGCGGGTAACTGGGGATTAATTATACTGTGCTCTCTACTTCTGTGCATTTTAAGTTGTCCATAATTAAAAAAACAAAATTAAACAGCTACTAGCTAGAATATGTTCAAAATGAGTCTTCCTGGGAGGTTTTTCTAAAGGCTGAAGGTTAAGCCTAAGTTCTAAAGGTCTTTCAGGAATTTTTCTCAAATGTGCCTGATCTTAAGTGCAATACAGTGAATTTCAGCTTAATTTGATTTTTAATAGTTTTGGCATCTTAATGAACATTAATTACCATTATGTTAGAAGTTTTCTTTAAATGCTGAAATAATGAACATACAAGACAGGAATGAGTCTTTACTGACTCAAAGAGTGGCCACAAAGCATGCTTTCTCAATAAGGGCTCCCAGGTAAGCACAACATCTGGAGCTCCGTGACCTCTTGTACAGTAAAACATAGTCACCTGCCTGGAAAATCAACTGGCAACCTTATGTGGTCTTCATCTGGCTGCAAATACAGTAGATCCCCCCTTATCCAAAGAGGATATCTTCTAAGAAATCCGGTGGATGCCTGAAACCACAGAGTGTCTCAAATCCTGTATATACTACTGGGCGAGTCGCATCTGTGGCTCGGCTATAGTGGACAAAGGGATAAGCCACATCCTAGACCAGACAGTGCGAGGGTTGTTGATTTCTGGAATTTTCCATCTAATATTTTAGGACCACGGTTGACTGTGTCTGACTGAAACTACAGAAAATGAAACCGAGGGTAAGGGGAACTACTTCATTTACTCAGCACCAACCATCTGCCTTGTATTCTCTGTATTAGAGTCCCAGACCCAAAAATGCCTAAAAGAAGCAAGATCTCAGCCTCTGTGGAGCTTCTAGATAATTACAGTGTAAAATGTGACATGAAAACTTGTTCAAGGTCTCGCAGATTCTGAATGGTAGAGCTGGATTCAAATCCAGGCCTTCATCTCTGAAGCTTCAGAGTTAGTAACTAACTACCTTCCAAATGTAGAAAGAAGCATTATGCTCCACAACCAGGGGAGGAGCTTAACTAGCATGAAGGGTTTCTTTTTCAAAGGGCCTGAGGAGCAGGGAGTAGCACGGGGATCATCCATCTGCCGTGGCCAGGCTCAGTCTGAGCATCCGAACAACATTCCTTGCTGAATGAAGGCTCAGGGCTCAATGGCCTAAAACAGGTTAAGAACCTCTGGACCACAGCTCAGAGGAGAATTAGGCCAGTTACTACCATCCTCAAAAATACCTTGTATGGGTTTCCCAGGTGGCCAGTGGTAAAGAATCCACGTGCCAGTGCAGGAGACACAAGAGACCCGGGTTCAAGCCCTGCATTGGGAAGATCCCCTGGAGTAGGAAATGGCAACCCACTCGAGTATTCTTGTCTGGAGGAGCCTGGTAGGCTGTCACAATGAGTGGGACATGACTGAGTGACTGAGCACACACAGGCACACTTCTGAGCACACACACGTTACCATCCTCATTCCTGTTGGGAGTGAAGAACAGACTGTAAACGTAATAAAAGTTCCCAGGGGCTCTGTCACAGGGTATTAACTGTGCTTCTAGCTTCTGTAAACTTGATGCTTTAACATCTGTTCTACATGCTCATTCTGGACACATCTTGGTCTGGACAAACCGATAATATGCCTGAGTCACCTTGCCTTGGCCACCTTCTACCTGCTCTTAGGAGAAGTCCTTCTCCAAGGGACATAGTTTTCATTTTTAAATACAAACCAACCACTCCTTTATCGAGCTTTTTCATTCCAGGCCACTCTACACCTGCCCAAATCACCACAAGGTCCACGTGCCAGACAACCAGGGAAAGAGGTTGCTGAAAGTATTCAAATTAGCCAATCCGAAACCTACTTACCCTGCCTTGCCAGTTCCTTCTTGAAGAAGCCCCAGTAAAAGTACTTGCCCAGAGCTCTTCTCTCCCTGCCTTGTGATGGACCCCATGCTTCCCCTCTTGGCCTACCATGATGAGAACTGTACTCTGTCGCTTGGGATCTTTGAGTATAACACACGATGTTTTCAGTGACAGTTATCTTCTGATCTGTTGACCTTGAAGTGAAGTGAAGTGAAGTGAAGTGAAAGTCTCTCAGTCATGTCTGACTCTTTGCAACCTCATAGACTATAGACTGCCAGGCTCCACTCTCCATGAAATCCTCCAGGCCAGAATACTGGAGTGGGTAGCCGTTCCCTTCTCCAGGGGATCTTCCCAACCCAGGGATCAAATCCAAGTCTCCTGCATTACAAGTGGATTCTTTACCAGCTGAGCTACCAGAGAAGCTATTTCAATGACAGTTATCCTCTGATCTATTGGCCTTACACAGAACCTATTACAACACACAGAGCTAGCAGGGGACCATAGACCATTTGATTAAATCTGAGGCTAAATGGTCTCCCTCCACTTGGCTATATGTGGGTGTTCAAATAACTTATATGTTTAAGGAGGTCAGGAAATTCTACCATTGTGCCATTTTATTTATTCACCTTAATTCTTTGGCAGTTATCAATAATCCTCTCTCTACCATTCTTCAGAATAATAACTGATATTGATTTCTCCATTTTTAATTTCTCACAGGCTGTTGAGCCAATTTTCAATTATCATAGCTCTATAACAGGTTTTAGGGCTTGTGGCTCAGACAGTAAAGAATCTGCCTGCAATGCAAGAGACCTGGGTTTGATCCCTGGTCAGGAAAATCCCTGGAGAAGGGAATGGATACCCACTCTAGTATTCTTGCCTGGAGAATTCCATGGACAGAGGCCACAGTCCATGGGGTCACGAAGAGTAGGACATGACTGAGCAACTAACACTTTCACTTTCAAGACAGGTAGCAATAAATGATCAGATTCTTCATTTTGTATAATATAGTATCAGTGGTTGTCATTATATAAACAGTACTTCCATTCATAACTTCCCTGGAGAAAGCAATGGCAACCCACTCCAGTATCCTTGCCTGGAAAGTCTCATGGACAGGAGCCAGGTGGGCTGCAGTCCACGGGGTCGCAAAGAGTCATGCCCGACTGAGTAACTAACATCCATTCATAATAAAAATGTTTTTTCTAAAAACAGCATATTCAAAAACATTTCTAATATGGTAGAATGGTTAAAAGCATGGTTCTGAAGTAATTCTTTCTTTCAAAAAATATATATTGATCAGCTGCTCTCTGTCAGGTACTGTGCAATGAACTGGAGATATACTGATTCGCAATAGCAGGCACCCTCTCAAATCTATGTTGAAATTTTATACTAAGTGAAGAGGTCACATGTTAGTCAACTCATGAGAGACATAAACATGTAACTGTAAACTGTATTAAGTAAGAGGAAGGAATAATAAGAGTTACTGTAGAAATTCATTTTAAGGTGGCTGACCTAGTCCATGGGGTCAAAGGGCCTTCTCCAGACGGCTAAGACCTAAAGGATAATTATCAAATTCACTAGGGAAAGGGAGGCTGAAAAGAACATTCCAGTCAGAAAAATCAGCAAAAGTCCCACAGTGGAAGGCAGCAGGATATGTTCAAGGAAGGGAGATCAGCACAGGGCAGGCATGAGAAGCCAGACAGGGGCCAGATCACAGGTCCTAGAGGTCATTGTTTGTATGTCATGTGGTCTTGATGACAATGACCATGAGATACCATTGAATCCAAAAGTCTTGGTTTGAATTTGAGTTCAGCTCTGCTCCTTTCTATCTGTATGACTTTGGGTGTGTCACTTAACCTTTCCTAAGCTTCAGTTTCCTCCCATATAAAACATTATAATAGCAAGTCCGACTTCATAGAGGATTCCAGGGATGAAAAAAGAGCAGAATTCTTTTACATACTATTACTATCTCAAGCCACTTTGACCTCAGGGCTTTCTCTTAATCTCTCTCAGTTTAGGAGACAACTCCTAAATCAGTTCAAAAATGGAATCTTCCACTATGTGAAGGTCTAACAAATGGAGGGAAAAGGCAGCCTTGCAATAGAACCATCTACTGAACTTCCACAGCCATTCTTGGTTCTGACATCTCTAAAAGGGAACTCATCTTCATTCTTCTGGAAACCTGTATGTCCCTCCCACTGTTCTTCCTTTCTCAGTAAATGGCATAATCAACGCTTCAATCACATTCACTGGCACCTTGGCAGGCAGCCTGAACCTCTCCCTCTTCCTCAGTCTACATCTCATTACTTTCAAGTCCTGCAGATTGTTCCTGCAACACGCCTGGTGAATTCCTCCCCCTTTCCTGCCACTTCTGGCTAGTCCAGGCCCTCAACCTCTTGCCAAGCAATTATAATCATCTTAAATAAGACTCTCCAGTCCATGGATTTCACCTCAAATTCACCCTTCAGTTAGCTTATAAAACGCAAATCAAGTTCTTCTGCTTATAAAGCTCTAATAGCTGCCCCTTATGGCTCCTTGCCATCTCTCACTTCTTCCTCCAGCTCTCTCCTAGAGAATAAGTTTAAATTCTGCAGCAGACACATGGCGCCCTCTCCAGTTATCCTTTGACCTCTTCCTTCAACTTATTTCCTGCCAGCTCCTTCCCACACACATTCTGTCCTTGGATGACCAAAGTCCAGCTTCTGCTTCTCTGATATGTACCACTGCAGACCTCCTGAACCTATGTCTTTGTCCCTGTAGTTCCCTCTGCCTGAAATGCAATTCTGCCCCAGCCTGTCCATCTCAGGAGCAGAGCAACCTTATCCTTAAAGACCAGTTCAAATATGAAGATTTTCTCCCAGCTCCCTCCTTACCCAGGGTCAGTGTTCTTGTCTAGACTTCAGAGCACTGATCTATTGTTGCCTTACCCACCCATCTCATCCACTAGAGGTCACAGACCATTGCCTCTAGCTTCCTCTCACAATAGAGTACCAGGCCTAGTAGTGAGACCTGCTACATGTTAGATGAATGAATGAGAACATAATTAAAGAAGATGATTTCAACTTGTCAGATAAGCTAACTAATGGAGAAGCTCAGCAAAACCAGGAGATGCTTTAAGTAGAACCGAGCTTTCTATCACTGGAAGTTTTCCAGTAGAGAGACGCTTGCCACATTACATGATCAAAGATTTATATATCAGGTCAGAAGCTGGCTTAAGTGTTCTCAAAAGTCTTTTAAACTACAAACGTTGTATTCTACTTTGCCCAACTGTTTTTTTTCACTGTAGTTATCCAAGTGTCACAACTGTGCATAGAGTTATCAGGCAAAATAAATAATACCAACACAAGCTTGATCTCATAGCAAGCAAGCAATTCTGAAAAGAAGCTGCTTTTTATTATGACATTATTTCCAGCCACGTTAAGTGTATGAGAACAGTTCAATTCTCAGTACGATTTTACTCACTAGAGTTGAGAAAATAATAATGGTAACAATGAATCAGTACATACTATAGTGAGAAACCAAGCTAAAATGAGATTCAATCACCTCAATATCTAATCCTGATGTTATTAAATCCAGAAGGACAAATTATGTAAGTAATTTAGGATTCCTTACTAATAATGCTATTAATTTTACAACTTAAAATAATTCTTCAACTGTCATTCATGATGACTAAATTATTAGTGCACTGTAGTTATTACATGTAGCAAGGTTCATAGTTCCTTACATCTTCTCCAGTACAGAAAAATATTAACGGTAGTTCAAGGACTATTTAGAAAATAACACAAATATTACTTTTTTTAAGATTTTTTTAATGTGAACTATTTTCACAGTCTTTATTGAATTTGTTACCATATTGCTTCTGTTTTCTGTTTGTTTTTTTTGGCCACAATGCATGTGGGAGCTTAGCTCCCTGACCAGGGATCCAGCCTGCACCCTGTACATTGAAGGCAAAGTCTTAACCATTGGACCGTCAGGAAAGTCCTCACAAATATTACTCTAAAGAAATATATTTAATGTACTACTTGGCAGGTCCTTTGCCACCTTCTATCTTGCAAAAACATTTAGAAAATGCAAGCTCTCAACAAATATTTATAAAAATGAAATGTGCTATGTTGCTGATACATACTGGCTTTGCTTGAATCTAATCATGTAAAAAATGAAAATCAAGTTTTCTAAATCAGAATTTATTATGAAATGTATATGTATAGTTTCCACCAAATAGTAAGGTCACAGTCAAAAAACAGCCATTTACATCCTTCAGCTGTCTGACACACATAATATATAATCTTATATAAGGTGACAGTAACACCAGTCATTTCTGCTCAAGGCTGACAGATGTCTAAAGCCACCTACCTAAACTTCTCTTTTTATGTCAAATCTGTTAGCAGAGAGCAGAATGGGGAACAGAGACCGGGAATTTAGTTACATTTCTGTCTCTACAGAGAACTTGGACAAGCAATTCAAACTTTTAGAAACTGTTCGCTCATGTTGAAAATGAAGAAAGTGAACTAGGTGCTCTAAAATTCCCTTTTTTTCTTAAAAAACAAAAAGACTGTTATTTATTAAAATGTAAAGGTAAATCAATTTTTGATCATTTGGAAGCTGGTAGCCCAAGGCAAGGACTTCCCAGGAACATGCCCATCTCACCTTTCCAGGCCTGCTCTCCTTTGCTTTTTAATCAGTTCACACCTCAACCAGCTTCCCTTCCAGCGCTGGGAGCAGCAGCAGAAAAGAGCAAACAGATAAGACTGTTGGTAAATGCTGTGAAAGAGCAGGCATTGTAAATGATGGCTGAAATGAGTTCCGGAGATTACTTGTGGGCATCATATAAGCATGAACATCTGCTAATTAGGCCTGAATAAATCAATAGCGCCTTGGAACTGTGCTGACTAATAGTTTCTATAGATCATGTTGCCCTGCAGAGAGGTGACCATACATCCTGCTCTGACCAGGATGGCTCCGCTTTGAACCCCTATTATCCTGGCATCATTATCAAGAGAGATGATCCCTTTAACTTAACTATCAAACTTGGCCTGATTTCCACAATAAATGATCTGGTTACTCCATAGACACTGCAGGTCAAAGAAGGGGGAATGGCCTCGTTCTACACCATGGTTTCTTCGGAGCCATGACGGTGACTGTTCTGAGTGGAGATGATGAGCGAGGGGCCTATGAGTCCAGTTGGGTGCAAGACTGTGCCCCAAAGAAACCTCCACGCCCTTCTCCTTGAAACGCTTCCTTAAGAAGCATGCAGTGGCCTGTCTTTGCTCAGCTGAGCCAACTGCATTAAAAAAAATTGTATTAGCTTTGCCCCTGAGACTAAAGTTTATTTAATGTTTATTTTTAAAAACCACTGACATTTCTTGGAGGGCTCCCCACTATTCCTTAGGAAGAGTTAGAGTAAACTGGAATGCCTTTCATAGTATAAAGCTGGGCAGGCGGAATGGCATCAGTTTTAAAAGTAGTATTTTCATATGACTGTATAAATGCTGTGTGAATGCAAACACCCACTTGCCAAGAACCTCTTTGGGGTCTTCATGGTCAAAAACCTAAGATTCACTACAGAGAGCTGGAGAAAAAGAAACCAAACATAGAGCTTCTGTTTTTTTCATCTGGCTTGTATGGATCCCAAAAGTGTGAACCAGATTTCCTGTCTACTTTTTAGGCTTTCTTTTATAAGTTTTTTTTTTTTCATATTTCACCGAGAGTAGTTCCTCTCTCTTGCTACTATCTTCGGTTATAGTAGCAATGCCTCCTATCTGCTGGTGAGAAAAGAGACTTTAATACAGATGGGATATTATACTTATGGAAAATAATAAACAAACATGTGTGAGGAATGCTGTGTTCACCAATTTCAGGAATTTCCAAAAAGAACATATGCATTCGTATTTCCAATAGCAGAAAATTATCATCTAAGAATGGCAAACACTCATATGATAAAGCCACAGAAGTTGTCTTTAAAATGGAGGAAAGCTTTCACTTATGAAATAATATGTCATTTAGAAAGGAAAAGTGTGATACATTTGAGGTAAAAATAACCCATTTCCTTGCTCCATCGTGGCCAGAACATGAATCATGGTCTCAAAAGAGCTCTTCAGGCAGTTTGTTCATGTTCCCTCTGTCTCATGTGCCCTTCCCCATTACAAACCCACAAAACTCATGACAAACCTCAGAGGTCCAGATCTTTCTGCCCACCCCAATACAGCTGAAGGAGTCTCATGCTTCTTTAAGAGCCACTCAACAGATGGCAAATCAAGGTGACCAGATAAATGAATGAATGTGGTGCACCTGTGATCCTGAATACTCTGTGAATTGTTTCCTCTTAGACAGGTCTATCTATACCTCCCACTTAAAAATTAAATATGCAAGATATAATTTTACCAAAAAGAATCAGCTTGATATCCAACTCCCAGAACACAAAACCAAAATTGTATAGGTCCTCAGTGTTTTTCCAAATAAAATTTTTCTTTCCTTAAAATTCTTGTTTGGTAGAGAAGGGGAGAAGATATCAGTATAGTGGAAGTGAATAGCGGAAAAGTCTACATTAAGTGCTGCTGCTGCTCTGCTAAGTCACTTCAGTCGTGTCCAACTCTGTGCGACCTCATAGACGACAGCCCACCAGGCTCCCCCATCCCTGAGATTCTCCAGGCAAGAACACTGGAGTGGGTTGCCATGTCCTTCTCCAAAGCATGAAAGTGAAAAGTGAAGTCGCTCAGTCGTGTCCGACTCTTAGCGACCCCATGGACCACAGACTACCAGGCTCCTCCGTCCATGGGATTTTCCAGGCAAGAGTATTGGAGTGGGGTGCCATTGCCTTCTCCGACATTAAGTGCTAGTCTATGTTTAATGCTTCCCTGATGGCTCAGCAGTAAAGTGCCAATGCAGGAGACTCGGGTTTGATGCCTGAGTCGGGAGGATCCTCTGGAGAAGGAAATGGCAACCCACTCTGGTATTCTTGCTTGGGAGATCCCATGGACAGAGGAGTCTGGTGGGCTATATTCCACAGGGTCGCAAAGAGTCAGGCACAACTTAGCAACTGAAACAACAAGAAATGCTAGGTGAAAAGTAAAAGGATACAGTTTTTGTTCCCAAAGGTAACAAGAGCAGTTATCTCAATCCCACAAAACCAGACACTAGAACAAAATCATTCTCTCTATCCTCATGATAAACTCAAGTTCATGCCACACTGGTTTGTTCTGCTTCTAATTCCAAAAGAACTAAAAGCAAGGATTAAAGCCTTGCTTCTCCAAGTTTGGCACTTAGACCAGAGGCAATAGCACCACAGAGGGGCTTTTAGGAATGCAGGTTCTCAGGCCCAACCCCAAAGGTACCAAATCAGAATCTGCATTTTAATAAGATGCCCAGGTGATTTGTAGACTTGTGGAGGTTTGAGAAGTACTGCTGTGGAGGACTTGGAATGAGCAGGTGGACAGCTAATCCCTTCCTACTGAAGATGTTTACTTCTCTGCTGCAAATAAATTCATCACCAATCCCAACAGTAAAACTTCTGCTGAGCTTAGAGAAAAAAAAAAAAGATTCTGAATCTGTTCTGCTACTTACTAACAAGTGAATGAACTTCTCTGATAACGTCTCTTTACTACTCTTCCACTCCCATTTTTCATGGCTATTATGAGAATTAAATGAGAAATTAGTCTCAGGATGTCCAGGAATGTGCCCGGCACAAGGAATAAAACTGCTTCTCATTCAATAAAGAAATATAGGATCTGCAAACATTGCTTTATCATTGAAAGAATAACACCAGTGTTCCCAAAGTTAGTGTATATGTTTCATACAGCGCCAACAAAACTCACAACAGATATTTTTAACTGTACAAAACAATCTTAAAGTCCATATGGAAAGAGAAGCCTTAACCAAGATAAGAAAGGCAGGTGCTTTAAGAGAACACAAGAACAATATATATATAATTCAAGAGAAAAATTCTACTGAAAACATACAAAAATCTGGTTATATAAAAATGATTTGTTTATATAAAGTGATGCTCAAGCTTACTGCTAGTGGAGGAGGAAAAAAAATAAAGTAACAGTGAAATAACATTTTAAACTTTTCAGATTGGTGGAAGTCAAAAAAGTGTCATAATACCAACAAGATGGCAGCAAAGAGTTGTGTACCTATAACAGAGTATATGGTTACTTTTATTTCTAGGAGATGGATTCCCAGGACAGGATTACTAGATCAAAGGAATGCAGGAGTGGTAGAAATAGTAGTAGTATTAATCGTAACAATAACAGTTACTAGTATTACTACTACAATGACCATTACTAATACAATGATTCCTTTGACTTAGCTGGTAATCTTCTTATTACAGTAGACTATTACTGAGCATCATTCTGTAGTAGTGATAACAACTGCAGGTACTACAGCAACTATTGCTCCTGCTACTACATCAGTGTCTCTTATTAAGTAGCACTGTCCAAGCGCTTTATGTATATCAACTCTAATCCTTCCAACAACTCTAAAATATAGGAACTACCATTCCTATTTCACTGACTAGGAAACTGAGACACTAAATATGCCTGGCAAACACAGTAAGAACTACATAAATATCAGCTATTTGGTTGTCATCATTACATATCCTCTCACAGAGCATCCCACTCCTGCAACTCTAGCCAAATGAGAAAAACAGCCTAATAAAAAATAGCAAAAATGTACAGATGAATGTACCCGAATGGGTATATGTGGACAAGTAAGAGAAAAGATATTTTCTCATGAAATAAAGAAAAATACAGAGGGATGCACATTAGGCAGTTACCAAATATTATTTTGGTGGCAGAGAGATGATATTTGAAGAAGAGAAGGGCTAGAGAAAGGGGAAAGCAATTTCAATAAATAGAACATGCACACGGAAAGTGAGAGTGCTGAAGTACCAGATAACAACAAAGAAATAACATTCTACATTCTTTGAGGACACAAAGAGCTGTGGAGGAGTTTAAGGAATAGGTGTTTTAAATTTCATTACTCAGAAGGCCAATATTTTTGTTAAATGATTTGAATCTCCCCAACACATATACATGATACAAATTATTGAGAAAATTGCCAAAAAAATTATTCTTTGTCGAATAAAAAACGCCCTAGTAATTCCAAGCTTCAAACACAGTAATCATCCAAGTAAAGGCCCTGTCTACGGGCAAGAAAGCCAAGTTCTGCTCCTGGCACTGTCACCAATGGGCTATTTGACCTTTGGCAAGTCACTAACCTAGATTTATTTTTCTCATACCCAAAGTAAGGAAGTTCCACCAGATCATCTTTAAATTCCCTTTTAGTTATAAAAATGTGATGATTCTGTAATTAAAAACCATAAAGTAGAAAAGTGAAAAACTAGTAAACAGGAGTAACCGTTATTACATATTTTAGAGACACAGTGTTAGAGATCTTAATACTTTATAGGTAAGCAGATAATTTAATGACACACTTAAATATGTACATTTTTAGAATTAAAAACTGCAATAAGATCAATTGGGTATTTTACATTTCCAGGTGGCAAATATGCTTTAATTTTCATGTTGAGAAAAAAATGTTGCCTGTTTTGATATCTCTCCGATTACTTGCAGAACTAAGGCTTAATTTGTCACCTTAAAATGGAACCATCCATAAGTTCAACCAAAATGTCTCCTCTAGAGACCATATGTCATAACCAAATGCAAAAAAGCTGCTCAAGCCCAGCCGGTCAGCCAAATAAACACATTACTCATTAAAAATTCCTACAGAACATTCTGAATATAAATTATTAATAGAATACAAATTTGGCAAAAAAAAAAAGTATCTGCTTAAGCATGACAGCTTCTGAAAGCAACACTATTTTAATTTTTATAGTTTCCTCATAAGTTTTGTAAATAACAATGTGATTATTAATAACACTTAATGAACATTTATGCCTGGCTGCAAAGCATAAAAAGTCACTAACTCACAAGGCATAAAGATTTCCATGAGCTTGTTAAATTTTATGTATTTTATTTCCTTAAATGGTTATGGGATTTTCCAAAAGCATACACAAAATTCCTTAAAACTTTGCCAACTTAGAAATAGTTACATGAAAACCACCTTTTCAGACTATAAGGAATCTCCTAGAAAACTCTACGCAGTCTCTTAATAGGATATCTGGATATGAATTCCTACAACCGAAAAAAAAATAGTAAGACTTCTTGCTCCAACCAAATTTTATAGGATGACGTAAGGAAACAATTTATGGCTTGCACGGTTATCTGAAATTCCTGAAAACAAGCAGTTCCCTAAGTAGTATGTCAAAATTTTCTTATCTACAAGCACAAGCACGTGCATTTATTTATATCCCTAGATTAACTTCAAGTCTAATTTTACTGCCACTAGTATCCAGGGGTGGATTTCTTTTTTCTAATTACAAATGGAACTTGAGCTAGATCAAAGGCATTTAAAGGTCAAAATATACTTCTGCGAAAAATACAGGGTGTGATCGCATGTAATTAATTAATGCTTAGCCATGCCCTTTGGCGCTTTATGCGGTGGCTGCAGGAAACCGAGGCCAGCCGTCCCCACCTGTTGGTGCAAATGGGCTGCTTGACTTACCCAGAAGAGCAGATTGAGCGCGTAGAGTAGGCAGCGCAAGCACTTCACAGAATCTTCTCTGGCCATCGTGAGCCCCAAGAGAGAGAAGCCCATCCTTTCAACACATCCTACCCCCACCGGCTAAACAGCAGCGATCTGCAGAGGGCGGGGGAGAACAGGACACTCCTGACCACCACGCTCCCCAACCCCCGCCCATCTCTCCTCTGTCAGCCTTCAGCCCGGTCCAGGGTCTGGTCCGAAGCCTATTTCATTCTAGACGTCGCTTCATCGCAAATCACTTGTTAAAGTTATAATAGTAACCTAAACTTCCAAAGTTCTAAACTGGCTTCAGATAACACCTGCTGGGAAGAGAAAAGATCGTCTCCCTAGATGAATGAATGCGCGCACTAGATTTGCGTTCTCAGGAGACACGCGGCGGTGTCCTCTGCATTCTGATGAGACGCTCTTTAAAACCTCCCTCAGTCCACGCCGCTCCTCCGGGACAGCTCTGCTCCGAGCGGTCCCGAAGGTTGGAAAGCACACCCCCCAACCCGAGATGTCACAGATGCCGCCCGCGACATCGAAGGTGCGAGTGCCCCTCTCATTGGGACAGTTCCTGCGCCCCCCACCTCCGCAGCCCCTTCCGCATCCCGCAGCTCCGGTGTGAACACGGGCCACTGGAGGGGGCGCAGCGCTGAGCTGGGATTCCGCCCGGCGACTAGGGTTTCTCTGGGAGAATGTGAGAAATGATGTTTCGGCCCCGGAATGATGGATTAGCCGGGGGCGGGGGGCGGGGAGGGGCGCAGGGGAATTAGGGCCGGTGCAGCTGTGCAGACGCCGGCTTAGTCATTCATGTCCCCCCTCCCCCGGCCCCGACCCGGGTCCCGGCCGCGACCCCGCGCTCCCAGCCGCCGGAGGAGCACAAAGCCCCGCGCGGTCAGCGGCCCCGCCACCCCGGCGCGCGCCCCCGGCAGGGCGCGCGGGGAAGCGCGGGCGGCTGGGAGCCCCGGAGCCAGCCTCTAAGTACTTTAGCACACAGCGCCGGCGGGCTGGCGGGACAGTGGGCAGGAAAGACGAGAGACGCGCGGCCACTCACCGTCCGCGCTGGGCTCCGCGCCCCGATCCCGCCGGGGACAGTCTGGGAAGCACGGCGGGGGCTTATCGGGGCAGGGGCGCTCCTCCCGGTCAGCCGCAGGGCTGCATTGGCTCAAACTGGAGACGCTTCCTTCTCTTCCTCTCCTCCCGACCCCCCCGCCGCCGTCGCCGCCTCCTGGGAAAAAGGAAAAAAAAAAAAAAGTCCTGGGCAGCAGTTGCTGGAAAGTCTCTGCTAAGCCACCTCCCAGCGCCGCTGTCCCTCCCAAGCCCACGCCAAGTCCGGACGAGGCAGCGGCGGCGGCCAGGGCCAGCTGCACGCACTCTCGGCGCATGCTCGGGCCGCCGGCCGCCCGGCCGCTAGCCTGGTGGCTGTTTCTTGTCCCCTAGCGAGTCGCGAGCCCCCCGAAGGGACGCCTCACCTTTACGCGGGCCAGAGAAAGCTAAAGCCTAGGCGCTTTGTAAAGGTTCGCGCAGCAAAGCCCTTTAAAATGGTGGTGTCGGAGGAGGGGAGGCTGGGTTATAGCCATAGGGAAACAGGCTTTTATTATATGAAAATATTTGTGTTTGAGAAGGGGGGTGAAGGAGTGGCCCAGCTTAGTTCCTGCAATGAGAAACTAGTTTTCACAACCTTTCGAGAGCCACCTCCTGTGATTTGTCACTAAGGTGGTGCCCTCTACTCCTTATTGCTTTGTTGCCCTCCCTGAGTTTAAAAAAAAAAAAAAGAAAGAAAACAGTTATTTCCCACTTGCATAATACACTCAGAGCAGTTACTTACACCCCCAGGGTAGGCATGTGGAGGTCTGACACCCAGAATGGGAAGAACGCCTTTAACTCTTTCACAAGTAGTCCAAATTTTCCAAAGGTTTCTAGGATTGAGTTTTAACTCGGTGGTTTATCTTGAATTATGTACAGTAGTGATGGGCTTTGAATTTTTTTTTTTTTAACTAGAAATTTAGGAAATCTTACTAGGGGAAACTGTACTTCCAAATGTGCCTTCTTCTTTGAAAGTTAAGAAATTTCACATGTAAAATACTATCTAATTTTGATGTTTTATGCCTTGGGTAGGTAGTTCACATTTCTGATGATTTCTGTGCACATTTTGTGGCAAATAAAGTTTGACTAGCAAATATGAATTACCTAAAAATATGAGCAATACCTTTGAAGAAATGCCTTTGACTGTGTGGATCACAGTAAACTGTGGAAAACTCTGAAAGAGATGGGAATACCAGACCATCTGACCTGCCTCTTGAGACACCTATATGCAGGTCGGGAAGCAACAGTTAGAACTGGACATGGAGCAACAGACTGGTTCCAAATAGGAAAAGGAGTATGTCAAGGCTGTATATTGTCACCCTGCTTATTTAACTTCTATGCAGAGTACATCATGAGAAATGCTGGGCTGGAAGAAGCACAAGCTGGAATCAAGATTGCCAGGAGAAATATCAATAACCTCAGACATGCAGATGACACCACTCTTATGGCAGAAAGTGAAGAGGAACTAAAAATTAGCCTCTTGATGAAAGAGGAGAGTAAAAAAGTTGGCTTAAAGCTCAACATTCAGAAAACTAAGATCATGGCATCTGGTCCCATCGCTTCATGGGAAATAGATGGGGAAACAGTGGAAACAGTGTCAGACTTTATTTTGGGGGGCTCCAAAATCACTGTAGATGGTGATTGCAGCCATGAAACTAAAAGACGCTTACTCCTTGGAAGAAAAGTTGTGACCAACCTAGATAGCATATTGAAAAGCAGAGATATTGCTTTGCCAACAAAGACCCGTCTAGTCAAGGCTATGGTTTTTCCAGTGGTCCTGTATGGATGTGAGAGTTGGTCTGTGAGGAAAGCTGGGTGCCAAAGAATTTATTCTTTTGAACTGTGTTGTTGGAGAAGACTCTTGAGAGTCCCTCTCCAACCAGTCCATTCTAAAGGAGATCGATCCTGAGCGTTCTTTGGAAGGAATGATGCTAAAGCTGAAACTCCAGTACTTTGGCCACCTCATGCAAAGAGTTGACTCATTGGGAAAAACTCTGATGCTGGGAGGGATTGAGGGCAGAAGGAAAAGGAGATGACAGAGGATGAGATGCTGGATGGCATCACAGACTCAATGGACGTGAGTTTGAGTGAACTCTGGGTGTTGGTGATGGACAGGGAAGCCTGGCGTGCTGCTATTCATGGGGTTGCAAAGAGTCGGACACGACTGAGCAACTGAACTGAACTGAACTGAAAATTAAGACCTAAAGAGAATTTGAGTGTCCTGGGTTATGGGAGGAAAAGTCTTGGCAAGCAAGTGGCTAAGCTGAGTGTAAGGCAACAAGCTTCAAAGAGCACAAAGACAGCCATACACTCCAAACACCAAGAAAATGTCCAGTTACCCATTAGATGAGGCTAAATCTGGCCACAAAGTATCTTCTGGACTCACAGTGAGGAGCAAAGCAACCCTCGTTGATCCTCAGTTACTGCTCAAATTGGGGTGTATACACGTTCCAAGCAGAGGGCTTGGAACCACCCACTATCTGAATGCTGTTGATGCCACGCATTCCTCTGAGTGACAGAAATATCCCCACCACAAGGGGAGTCTTATGACTGCCATTAAAAATGATAGAAAGAGTGCCAGTCACTCCCAGGTCCCTGAACAGAGATACTCTTCTCTTTCTAGAGAGCAGGAAAGTATCTTTCAAATTCATCAATCTGGGCTTCCCTGGTGGTCCAGTGGTTGAGAATCTGCCTGCCAATGCAGGGGACAGGGGTTCGATCTCTGGTTCTGGAACTAAGATCCCACATGCCCCAGAGCAACTAAGCCTAAGCGCTATAACTACTGAGGCCGCTGTCTGGAGCCCACACACCACAGCTAGAGAGTAGCCCCCTTCTCCTTAACCAGAGAAAGCCTACGTGCAGAAACGAAGACCCACCACAGCCAAAAAACAAAATAAACAAAATCTTTTTAAAAAAAATCTTAAACCTATAAGGGCCCCAGAATAATAAAATTTTAGAGGAAGATGATTTAGAAGTACATATCCCACGCTCACCCGCACCTGCTTTTAGTAAATGAGGACTATAGAGCCACGAGAAACTTTAAAAGTTACACCTCTAATGAAATCAGATTCAAGCTAAAATCCAGAATCATACTCTCTAAGTAGCTCAGTGAGCCTCAAAATCGCTGTGTATTAGAACCACTGAGGTAGTTTTGGACAAATCCAAATACTCAGACTATAACCCACACCAATTAATTTGGAATCTCTGTAGATGTGACTTGGTCACCCAGATTTTGCAACGTTTGCAAGGTAATTCTAATCTGTAGCAAAGTTTGAAAACCCCTGAAGCTAACACTCTACAGATGCCTAAAAACTAGCAAAGGAGTTTCTTCAGGTTCAGCTGGATCAGATCCCTCACCGTGAATTGATACCTGGGGTGATTTCTTTTTTTTGGCGGGGGGGCGGGGGGGCGGAGGGATTATTTCTAAAAATTAAGAAGAGAGAGCTGCAATTCCTGTTCTAATATCCCTGAAGAATGGTTTATAAAAGTCTATGGATCAACATCTCAGCAGAGGAGCCCTCACCACATTTGAGGTATTGCAGAACTGGTTAGTTTTAATAGCTTAAGTCTGACCATACCTGCCTATAACTGGTACCACTCAACTCTCGTTCTGCCTTTTGGAATCCACAGCACGAGCAATCCTTCTCTCATCTGACAGCCCTTCAACTCCTTGAAGGCAGCTGCTAGTCCCTCCCACTCCAAGTATTCTCTTCTCTGGGACCATAGAAGCACAGTAAGACTTGACATCACAGCTGTCATTCTGTCAGCTCTACATTTTTCTCCGTTAGAATAGCTACAAGGGTAGAATAGAAAAATCCCCAAATGGACATGATGGTTTGAATATAGAATAACACACGAATAAAGTGGTATGATCTATTTCTTGCCCACCTGTGAAGTGGGAACCCAGGTTTATGGTTGTGTACGCTTCACTCACTACCTTTGAGTGAAGGTACATATGGCACTGTAAGTGCTGAGGAGACTGAGGATAAGATGGGTCCCTGTACTTCCCGCTGGTAGCTCAGATGGCAAAGAATCCTCCTGTAATGCAGGAGATGCAAGTTTGATCCCCTAGAGAAGGAAAGGGCCACCCACTCAGTATTCTTGCCTGGAGAACTCTGTGGACAGAGGAACCTGGTGGGCCACAGTCTATGGGGTTGCAGAGTCAGACACAAATGAGTGGCTAAACAGTTTCACTTTCTGTCCTTTGAGAAAAGGCAAAACTCTTCAGTTTAGAAAGCAATAGCAGCCTCTATTTACAAGCATTAATATGTGTGTTGCTCCTAGCTCAGTTCAGCTCAGTTTAGTTGCTCAGTCATGTCCAACTCTTTGTGACACCATGGACTGCAGCATGGCAGGCTTCCCTGTCCATTATCAACTCCCAGAGCTTGCTCAAACTCATGTCCATAGAACTGGTGATGCCATCCAACCATCTCATCCTCCGTCATCTCCTTCTCCTCCTGCCTTCAATCTTTCCCAGCATCAGGGTCTTTTTCAATGAGTCAGTTCTTCGCATCAGGTGGCCAAAGCATTGGAGCTTCAGCATCAGTCCTTCTAATGAATATTCAGGACTGATTTCCTTTAGGATTGACTGGTTTGATCTCCTTGCAGTTCAAGGGACTCTCAAAAGTCTCCTCCAACAACACAGTTCAAAAACATCAATTCTTCAGCGCTCAGCCTTCTTTATGGTCCAACTCTCATATCCACCTGTGACTACTGGAAAAACCATAGCTTTGACAAGATGAAACTTTGTTGGCAAAGTAGTGTCTGCACTTTTTAATATGCTATGAAGTTTTGTCATAGCTTTTCTTCCAAGGAGCAAGTGTCTTAATCTCACGGCTGCAGTCACCATCTGCAGTGATTTTGGAGCCCAAGAAAATAAAGTCTGTCACTGTTTCCATTGTTTTCCCATCTTTTTGCCATGAAATGATGGGACCAGGTGCAGTTATCTTGAGTCCTAGAATTTTCTTAACGGTGCAAGAATTTCTTTGGTATAATTGTTCTGCAGTTTGTGGGTCGTCTGCTTGGCAGCTTTATGGTGGGGCTAATGGCGACCTCCTCCAAGAGGGTTTTTGCCGCATTCTACATGGGTCCTGGTGCACACAATGTTTTGTTTGACCCTCTAAGCATCTCTGGAGGGTATGGGGTTTGATTCTAAACATGATTTTGCCCCCCCACCATATTGTTGGGGCTTCTCCTGTGCCCTTGGATATGTGGTATGTGGTGTGAAATCGCTTAGTCGTGTCCAACTCTTTGCGACCATGGACTGTAGCCTACCAGGCTCCTCCCTCCAGGGGATTCTCTAGGCAAGAGTACTGAAGTGGGTTGCCATTTCCTTCTCCAGAGGATCTTCCCAACCCAGGGATCGAACCCAGGTCTCCCACATTCCAGGCAGATGCTTTAACCTCTGAGCCACCAGGAAAGCCCCGCCCTTGCATATGGATATCCTTTATTTGGTGGCATCCAACATTCTCCTATTGATGGTTGTTCAGCTGCTGCTGCTTCTTCTGCTAAGTCACAGCAGTCATGTCCGATTCTGTGCGACCCCATAGATGGCAGCCCAACAGGCTCCTCTGTCCCTGGGATTCTCCAGGCAAGAATACTGGAGTGGGTTGCCACTTTCTCTTCCAGTTGTTCAGCAGCAAGGTGCAATTTTGGAGTTATCACAGGAGAAAATGAGCACACATCCTTCTATTCTACCATCCTGGTTACCTCTTGTGTTGCTTCTAGAACCGGAGCAAAACTCAGCTAGCTAAGCAATAAGGTAATACAAGTTCTTCACTGCACAAGGCGACTCATTTGTCCATATCTTATTGTACTCTTTCAGCTCAGGTTGTGCAGAGAGAAGGAACTGCATAGGCATTTTGGTAGGGTGAGTGAGTTTCTATTGCTTCTTGGTATAAAACCTTCACAGTACTCCTTGGATGGTTCTTCACATTTAATACAGGAAAGAGATCTAACATGTTTTGAGAAGTATTATGTGTCTAACTGTCTCCCCAGGTGGCTCAAAGGTAAAGAATCTGCCTGCCAGTGTGGTAGACACAAGAGATGCAAGTTTGATCCCTGCGTCAGAAAGATCCCCTGGAGCAGAAAATGGAAACTCACTCTAGTATTCTTACCTGGAAAATTCCATGGACAGAAAGCCTGGTGAGCTACAGTCCATGGGGTCACAAAGAGTTGGACACAACTGAGCGTGCACATGCACACACGTGCACACACACAGGTGACTGACATAATAAGTGCTTCTCATAAACTATCTTATTAATGCCTCATAATGACATAGTTGGATACTGAGACTCTGAGAGCTGATTTCCCCAGGGCCATACAGGTAGTAAGTAAAGAAAGTGAGATTCTAAGATGGGTCTGATTCTTCCCAGTGTTACCCTGCATTACAATACATTTCAAATCTGGGTGGAAATTCACTGATGATCCTCAAGAAGAAAAATATTCTAGACATTTGATTAGTTCTTGAGCATATGAAGCTGTTTCAAATATGTATACTTAAACTATGACTGGAGAATCTACTTTCACTGTTTACTTCTGAAAGAGTATACTCAGTAGGACCCGAGAATAGCCTTTCAGCACTGAATTAAGTAGACTTTGCTCAACTATAAGCTTGACAAATAAAATGCAGGATTTGCATTTCAGATCAACAATAAAAAAATTTTGGCATAAAGATGTCCCAAATATTACATAGGCCAAGTATCACATTGGACATACACATACTAAAAAATTATTCATTGCCTATGTGAAATTCAAATTTAACTGTGCATCCTGCATCTTTATTTACTAATTCTTGCAATTTTATGCAAACTAAAATATTCAATTCAAAGTGCCACAACAATAAGGATATACATAAATATATTATTTCACATAAGTCCAAAAATAGCCATCCATCACGTTAGCAATGACATCAAGGAATCAACTCTTTTACCACCTAACTCTTCTGATATACACATTGTGTCAGTTAACATCCTTGGGCTTCATCTTCTCATACTCAGAAGATAATTGTGCAAAACCAGGCATTATGTACTGGTTTTACTTTTACAGAGGGCATAAGCTAATCCCACCTATGGCTGTCCCTTATGCTCAAGGACCCCTCTCCCAGAAGTTTTGTAACAGATTATTCCTTATGATTCATCAGTTAGAACCCTATCACATATGATGCATGCACAGATTATTGGTGAGGATATAGGTCTTGACTTGTTTAAAGAAATCTAGATGCCTTTCCTCTGCCTGGGGCAATTCTCTGAAGCACATGGTCAAACAGAAGAGAAGATAACTTAAAATAATCAGATTTTTGAACTGCAAGGTGGAGGGGAAAATAGGCTCTGCCATTTTTTTCTCCTGTTCACTGCTGAAATCCCAGCTCTCAGCCAAAAATTTCTGTGGTCTATTCAGCAAAAGATGCTTAGTTTCTGAAGCAGGAACATCTTAGCAACAGCAAAGAACCCTAAGAAAACTCAGATCACATCATTTCCTTCCCATGCCATCAGTTTCCATCCTGTATCCACATTTACCTTTGTAAACCATATGACTGGATAAAGAATGAGCCAAATTAGTACCCTGGTATAAACTCCTAGAAGAATTTCCTTAAAGTTTATCCAAACCTCATCCTCTGTACACAGTTCAGGATTTGGACTCATTTCACCAGCTGACATTGGTACAAATAATCCAATCCTATTCAATAAATATTTATTTAATTGTTAGTCCAAACTCAGAAATGTGCCAGGAGATACCAAAGTTCTAACATAATTTTAAGTCTCAAAGAACTTGTAACATCACTAGCCTACTTTCTCTTCAGACGGTCAAACTTACAGAACTTAAGAATTCTTTCCCTTTGTAAAAAGTCTTAATTGACAGTTCTTTAAAACAAGCTATAAAGAAAAGGAAGGAATGTAGGTTCCATTTACAAACAGGCGCCAAGCACTATTTTTCTTGGAAAGATCCCTAAGGAATCATTCCATTATCTTATGACATCAGTTTCTTGTCACATCCACAATACAACAACTAGAAGAAAGATAAACAAATATTTATCATGAATACTAAACATCTGTCTTCATCTGCTACCCCTTTCAATTCACTTACTGTTTTTAAAACATTTAGGTTCCTCCAACAGTACATTCATAAAACATTTATTTATTTATACCAGATACAAACATTTAAGTTTCAAAATTATTTTCATAAGCTAATCCAAACTCTTGAATGTCCTCAACTTTCATATATAAACTATCTTATGTAACAAAAAGAATTGTGATTTTGTGATTATAATTCAGCCTTTATGAAAACTTTATCATTGAAATTTTGACCTTTTATTTTTATGTTATTATTTGTGTGCATGTATATTAGCCATAACCATGTGTGGCGAATTTTCATTTCATATTTCATGGTATGAATGTGTGAATGATTGACTGATGAATAAGGGGGGAAAACTGCATTCCTGCTTTATTTCAGTGATGATACTGCTTTTTTTTAATTGCCAAGAACTAACAATTGCCATTATGTTTTACTATCTTTGTATCATTTGTAGTCTTTCTTACAAAGTAGTCTCAAATGATTACTATTCATAGTAATAAAGGAAAAGATATCATGTCAGGGACATAAGTCATCCATACATAACTCTTGTAATAAATTACAAGAGTTTTTACTGCCAATATATTTCTTAGCTTTATCAGGAATATTACTCACTAAAGCTGGGGAAAAAAAAAGACTTAGGGTGTAATATGTTTGTTTTAGAAAACTCACACATATTTTCCAGAATGACTACTAGGAATTAAATTCTGTGTTTTCTATTGTGAGTTTTATATTGATGGTGTTTTATAAGTCTCTGCCACCTTAGCACTAGGTCATAGAAAGGAACCTTGTAAGTCTGCCAGTGTGAAGATGAGTTGGTTCTCCCTTCAGAGAAAGTGGCTTCAAACGTAGCAGCAGCCAGCTTGGGGTGCAAGGCTGACCAATATTTTAATTTAATTAATCAATATGTTAATTTAACTAACTTTCCTTAGATAGGGCATGAAAATGAGACTGTAACAACCAAAAACTTATGCTATTTAAGTTTACTCTGTCTTGAAGCTTCCCTGGTAGCTCAGTTGGTAAAGAATCCACCTGCAATGCAGGGGACCTGGGTTCAATTCCTGGGTTGGAAAATCCCCTGGAGAAGGGAACCCCATCCAATATTCTTGCCTGGAGAATTCCGTGACAGAGAACCTGGCAGGCTCTATAGTCCACGGGGTCATGGAGAGTTGGACATGACTCTGTCTTGTACTTTTCTTTCTTTTATGATCCTCAACTTGCACGTGTACTAAGAACACTAGAAATCATTTCTCGTCTTCCTTCCTCCACACCCCTCACTGTATTCAGGCCAGTGTTGCCAACTCTCCCATGAACGGATCCTGTTTGCTGCCCATCCAGAGTTTCACAGCTCCTTGTTCAGTTATGGGAGCGGACGGGGATGGCGAGAACCTAAAAACTAGACCAATCAATTAGGGTGTGACTGGAACTGCAGTGAAGACCCATCAAAGGGCAATGTGAATTCAGGCAGCCAAGCGGAACCAAGTATGAAGGGAATGTGTTGGCAGGGGCGAAGTGGAAATCTCAGCAGGAAGACAGATGGCAGCATCAGAGAGGCTCAGCAAATGGTCCCAGGCAGGTGCCCTGGCAGACAGACAGAAATCAATGGCAAAGGAGTTGGGCAACAAAAACACGGAAATGTCCCCCAAAGGCAGGAAGAGAGCCCCCCCACTTACACCCCACATATGTCAAGGTGATAGAACTCTTCTCTGCCAAGACTCCATCAAGTGAGCCTGGTCCACGGAGAGGAATGCAGTTTCCTAGAAAAGCATGATTCAAGCACAAGAACCACAGCCCCAGAGAAATTCTTCTAGTTTCTACTTTTAAGAGTCACAATGTTAAGATTAGAAAGCTTGTGGTTTCTGGATCAAGGGCTGAGGAGTTGGCCCATTATTCAGAGGCAATGACAGCCACTGAAGGGTTCCAGGTTATCAGAAGAATTAACATAACCAACAACAGCAGGGGTTTAAAGTCAGACCTGGATCAGAATGCTGGCTTCTCTCTTCCTGGTAATGTGATAATGAGCAAATGACCTCACCTCCATAAGCCTCAGTTTCCTTATCTGTATACCTACCTCCTAAAGAGGTCATGAGTATTATGTCATATGTGAGGGGCCTAAATTTAGCTAGGGTTGCACTGTCCTTTGAGGTTTAAATAGATAAGCTGAGCCTCTTTCCCCCAAGCAGTGGGTAAACTTGTTTTCCCTTGGCCATTTCTTGGGAGATTGCAAAATGACTGTCTGGGGAGGCCTTAGAAATAGCTGTGAAAAGAATAGAAGCCAAAAGCAAAGGAGAAAAGGAAAGATATAAGCATCTGAATGCAGAGTTCCAAAGAATAGCAAGGATAAGAAAGCCTTCCTCAGCGATCAATGCAAAGAAATAGAGGAAAACAACAGAATGGAAAAGACTAGAGATCTCTTCAAGAAAATCAGAGATACCAAGGGAACATTACATGCAAAGATGGGCTCGATAAAGGACAGAAATGGTATGGACCTAACAGAAGCAGAAGATATTAAGAAGAGGTGGCAAGAATACACAGAAGAACTGTACAAAAAAGATCTTCATGACCAAGATAATCATGATGGTGTGATCACTCACCTAGAGCCAGACATCCTGGAATGTGAAGTTAAGTGGGCCTTAGAAAGCATCACTACGAACAAAGCTAGTGGAGGTGATGGAATTCCAGTTGATCTCTTTCAAATCCTGAAAGATAATGCTGTGAAAATGCTGCACTCAATATGCAAGCAAACTTGGAAAACTCAGCAGTGGCCACAGGACTGGAAAACGTCAGTTTTCATTCCAATCCCAAAGAAAGGCAATGCCAAAGAATGCTCAAACTACCGCACAGTTGCACTCATCTCACACGCCAGTAAAGAAATGCTCAAAATCCTCCTAGCAATATGTGAACCGTGAACTTCCAGATGTTCAGTCTGGTTTTAGAAAAGGCAGAGGAACCAGAGATCAAATTGCGAGCATCCACTGGATCATGGAAAAAGCAAGAGAGTTCCAGAAAAACATCTATTTCTGCTTTATTGACTATGCCAAAGCCTCTGACTGTGTGGATCACCACAAACTGTGGAAAATTCTGAAAGAAATGAAAATACCAGACCACCTGACCTGCCTCTTGAGAAATCTGTATGCAGGTCAGGAAGCAACAGTTAAAACTAGACATGGAACAACAATTAGTTCCAAATAGGAAAAGGAGTATGTTAAGGCTGTATATTGTTACCCTGCTTATTTAACATAGGTACAGTACATCATGAGAAATGCTGGGCTGGATGAAGCACAAGCTGGAATCAAGATTGCCAGGAGAAGCATCAGTAACCTCAGATATGCGGATGAAACCACCACTGTGGCAGAAAGTGAAGAAGAACTAAAGAGCCTCTTGACAGAAGTGAAAGTGGAGAATGAAAAAGTTAGCTTAAAGCTCAACACTCAGAAACTAAGACAATGTCATCCAGTTCCATTACTTCATGGCCAATAAATAGGGAAACAATGGAAATAGTAGCAGACTATTTTGGGGGGCTCTAAAATCACTGCAGATGTGATTGCAGTCATGAAATTAAAAGACGCTTATTCCTTGAAAGGAAAGTCATGACCAATCTCGATAGCATATTGAAAAGCAGAGATATTACTTTGCCAACAAAGGTCCATCTAATCAAGGCTATGGTTCTTCCAGTGGTCATGTATGGATGTGAGAGTTAGACTGTGAGGAAAGCTGAGTGCCGAAGAATTGATGCTTTTGAACTCTGGTTATGGAGAAGACTCTTGAGAGTCCCTTGGACTGCAAGGAGATCCAACCAGTCCATCCTAAAGGAGATCAGTCCTGGGTGTTCATTGGAAGGACTGATGCTAAAGCTGAAACTCCAGTACTTTGACCACCTCATGCGAAGAGTTGACTCATTGGAAAAGACTCTGATGCTGGGAGGAATTGGGGGCAGGATGAGAAGGGGACGACAGAGGATGAGATGGCTGGATGGCATCACCGACTTGATGGACGTGAGTCTGAGTGAATTCCGGGAGTTGGTGATGGACAGGGAGGCCTGGCATGCTGCAATTCATGGGGTCGCAAAGAGTCGGACACAACTGAGTGACTGAACTGAACTGGGATATTCTTGGAATGGGAGAAGGGGAAACAATCCTTCCAGAGTTCTGTATCTAGAAGGTCACCTTCTAGAAGGTTCTGAAGGTCATCTTCTCATCTGTGCATGCTTTTGTCTTTTGCAATCCATGGGGTCGCTGAGGGTCAGACACAATTGAGCGACTTTACTTTTACTTTTCACTTTCATGCATTGGAGAAGGAAATGGCAACCCACTCCAGTGTGCTTGCCTGGAGAATCCCAGGGACGGCGGAGCCTGGTGGGCTGCCGTCTATGGGGTTGCACAGAGTTGGACACGACTGAAGTGACTTAGCAGCAAAGGGCAATAATCTTCAGAAAAAAAAGTCTTTCCCCCTGAAAATATCACCAGCACAACCCTTTGTTTGTAGCTCTCTTTGACTGAAGTCCCAAAGAATCTGCGAGGACTTCTGCAGCGGCTTCACATAGATGGCAAAAACAAATATTAGAAATCTTGTGCTATTCGGGCACTGCTTATTTTTTACTGATTGTCTTTACCTGGAGTTTCTGTGTTAACTGACGCCCCTCTTCTCTGTTCTGCTCTCCCACTGTTTACACTCCAATTCCAAATTCCTGATCACTTCTCATGCAAATGACATAGCTATCTTTTTTATTTTATTGTCTTCCATCACATATGGTTTTAAGAACTAGTCCATTTAAAGAAGGCAGAATGCTGAAGAATTGGTGCTTTCCAACAGTGGTGCTGGAGAAGACTCTTGAGAGTCCCTTGAGCAGCAAGGAGATCAAACCAGTCAATCTTAAAGGAGGTCAACCCTGAATACTCTTTGGAAGAATTTCAGCAATATTAGAGCAGCAATATTAGAGGCTTAACACCATGGAGGAAGATAGACTTCTGGAGCTGAAGCTCTAATACTTTGGCCACCTGATGTGAAGAGTTGACTCACTGGAAAAGACCCTGATACTGGGAAAGGTTAAAGGCAAGAGCAGAAGAGGGAGACAGAGGAGGAGATGGTTAGATGGCATCACTGATGCAATGGACATGAACTTGGGTAAACTCCAGGAGATGGGGACGGACAAAGAAGCCTGGTGTGCTGCTGTTCATGGGGTCCTGAAGGGTCAGACAGGACCTGAAAAACAACAGTCTTCGTCAAACTATACTCTAGAGATCTCAGCTTTCAGACAGTTTTCTTCCTAAGGGACATTCTGGTGCAAAGCAATCAGCAAGAGATTCACAGCCCATGTAGCAGGTAGATAGCTTTCAGAAGAGAACATGGAATTAAGATAGCTGGGAAGAGTCATTCTGGAATCAGAAAAAAAAAAAGTAAACCCTGACCCTGGAAATGTCCTTCCAAGAAGCCACATTTTGACTGGATTCGGTTGTAGAGGAATATATGCCTGGTTGTTTTTGTTCAGTCGCTCAGTCGTGTCCAGCTCTTTGCAACCCCAGGGACTGCAGCACGCCAGGCATCCCTGTTCTTCACCCTCTCCCAGAGTTTGCTCAAGCTCATGTCCATTGACTCAGTGATGCCATCCAACCATCTCATCCTGGGATTCTTCAAGCAAAAATACAGGAGTGTGTTGCCGTGCCCTCCTCCAGGGGATCTTCTCAACCCAGGGAGGAAACCAGCATTTCTTAGGTTTCCTACATTGGCAGGCAGGTTCTTTACCACTAGCCACCTGGGAAACCTGCATATGCCTGGTGGCATTATTGAAAACCATATAAGAAACAGCAAGGACTTCTCCAGTGGTCCAGTGGTTAAGACTTCACCTCCCAGTACAGGGCTTGCAGGTTCCAACCCTGTTTAGAGAGCTAAGATCCCACATGCTTCATGGCCAAAAAGCCAAAACACAAAACAGAAGCAGTTTTATAACAAATTCAATTAAGACTTTTAAAAAATGGTCCACATCAAAAAAAAGAAAAAGAAAGAAAGGAAAGCAACAGCAGTCAATTAGTGGAGTTTACCAGCTGGTGGTGTCAAGAACAGAGTAGAAAAGAACCCAACCAGCCCCACTGTCACCCCAGGCTGGTGGGGGCACCCAGAGCTGCGTCTCCCTGAGCAGCAATATTAGAGGCTTAACACCATGGAGGAAGATAGACTTCTCTCAAATAAATGATCCAGCCAGTCGTTCAACAAACAAACAAGCAAGTAACAGTCACAAGCCCCAAATGGGAGGAAGCGACCAGTACCTAGAGTTGTTACAGTGAATTATCTAAAATACCTAGTTTCCAATAAAAAATGTGGAGGCCTGAAAAGAAACAGGAAATTGTGACTCATATACCAGGGGGGGGAAAGCAGACAACAGAAACAGCCTGTGACACTGACCTGGTGTTGGGGCTAACAAAAAAAGATGTCAAAGTAGCCATTATAAATATGTTCACAGCACAAAAGGAAGTATGGCTAGAGAAGCACAGGAAGGTATGACGGCAGTGTCACACATGGAGATAATATCAATAAAAAATAACCAAATGGTGAGTGTTCTAGACTCAATGACACATTTATACATATAAATAGATCATATATAAAGAAAATATGTATAAACAATACATGATATCCATGAAATGTGTCCTATTACATATGGAAATACAACCGTAAAAATATTGCCAATAATAACCCAGAAGAGGTGGGTAGAAGCAAAACTATAATGGACTAGGCAAAAGACTGTTGGGATAAGGTAATAATTTTTAAAAAACAATTTTACTGGAATAAAGTTGCTTTACAATGTTGTTTTATTTTCTATTGTACAGCAAAGTGAATCAACCATACGTACAAATATATCCCCTCTGTTTTGGATTTCCTTCCCATTTAGGTCACTATAGAGCCCCAGATGGGCTTCCCTGTGCTATACAGTAGGTTCTCATTAGCTAGCTTTACACACAGCTGTATATGTATGTCAATCCCAGTCTCCCAATTCAGCTCACCCTCACCCTTCCCCTCCTTGGGATCCATTCGTTTGTTCTCTAGGCCTGAGTCTCTACTTCTGCTTTGCAAATAGGTCCATCTGTACCATTTTTCTAGATTCCACACACAAATGATATTATTCGATATTTGTATTTCTCTTTCTGTCTTCATTCTGTATAATAGTCGCTAGGCCCATCCATGTCTCTGCAAATGGCACCATTTCATCCCTTTTTATGGCTGAGTAATGTTTTGTTATATATATGTACCATATCTTCTTTATCCTTGCTGGAACTTACATTGTTTCCATGTCCTGGCTATTGTAAATACTGCTGCAATGAACATTGGGGTGTGTGTATCTTTTGGAATTATGGTTTTCTCTGGGTATATACCCAGGGGTATGATTGCTGGATCATAGATAAAGTAATAATTAAAAAAAAAATAGAAAGGAAAGATGGAAGGATGGGAAGAAGAGCAGAAGCAAAGAAGGGATTCCTCCTTCTGCCTCATCAGAGATCTTGACACCAGCCCCTATCTTCCTTAGCAGGTACTTGTTAAGTTCCTGATCTCCACTCTGGTGCTGAAACAAGCTTGAAGGAAGGCCAAGCCTATTTGCCACCAGAGCTTCTGAGCTTCCCTTTGACCCTAGCTGTGGCCTATCTCTATTGGCCTGACACTTGATCCAGAAATAATTATGGGCTCCTGCCTTCTTTCCCTACTTGACATTCCAGTTTCAATTCTTAGTTAGAATCAGAAACTCTCCCCTAAAGCCTGTCTTCTTGCCTAGGCCCTAATACTATTCTTAATCTGTTTCTCTACAGGCTAGATCTAGCTCCCTATATTTCATTGGCATTCTTACTTTTTTAGGACCCTTTGAGAATGGACCCTTAAACTACTACAGTGCTCTGACCTACTCAGCTCGGAATTTTCTTCATGTTCTTCAAGTCCCTCTAACCCTATCAGCCCTCCACAACTCTAACCACATGCACAACTCCAAGCACATGCATATACACATTTACTCATATATATTGCTGGACTTTCTTGGATACTAAAACCTGCAAGAAGCAAGTCTGGGTCTGCCTTGACCATTTAGACATATACCTCAAACCCCAGAGCTGGGGCACTGTCCCTGGCTCTTTCCTAGACTGATCTGTAAAGATTTGATGGCTTTTGTGTCTCTGTGTTTGTTTGCTTAAACTGTGTTTGTTTGCTTAAACTTGCATGAGTTTAACAGTTTAACAGTGAATATTTTAAAGTCTCTTTTCAGGGTGGCTCTCATAGCTTTTAGGAATGAGCAGGTTATTAGCTTCACTCCGAGTGAGTGTGTGACATAACCGTTTTCTTAACTGTCAGGCTATTTCTGTTGGTTTGTTTCTTGCTTTAGACAGTTATAGTGGGCCTGCAGCATAGCTCTCCTCTTACCTGCACCTTGTTCTCTTTACTGTTAGAAGCAAAGGAAGAATCTTCTACTCTACTCTGGGCAAAAAAATCAGAAGAAGCAAGATGACAGAATGGAACTCAAAGTAAGAGGAAATACACCCTAATGAGGGTCTAGAAAAATGCACGAGCTTTAGTATAAGGATTTCATGATATCTGTTTTTGCTTAAGGTGTGTGTGTACATGTGTGTGCTTTTACCCATTTTGTTCTGTGTCGTTAAGGTTCTAAGATCAGTAACTCCAGTCATGGATGTATTACTGAACTAACCTTTTGAAAAAAGTCTGTGAGAAAATATTTGAAGGAAATTTTGCTTCTTGCAGATTATAATATTTCCAAATCTTCAAGCCTATCTGGTGAGTGAAATGACCAGGGCACTAGGAAACCCAAGACTGAGGTTCTCATCCAGATTTTTCCTAAGTCAGGAAATCTAGGGCTGTTTAATGGCTCTCTGTCTGGAGAGACAGAGTTTTTCATCCTTAGCATTTTATCAACTTCTTTCATTTTAATATTATAGTTCCAACACTGAACAACTGAATCACATGTTTTAAAATTCTGTCCTTTTGAGTTTTGACAAAAATTACTATCCATGGTAGGATTTTTAGAAGCAAAATATTAATAACCTGTCATCCGTTACTTAAGTTTAAACATTAAGTGCTGATATGGAGAAAGTCCTTCAACTCTATTGATAACAATAGTTTGATGTTTTGGTATTATAACAAACCACCTACTGGTCCATTTTGGCTCAATTATTGGACTTATTTAAGTCCAAAGTTAGGTACATAATATTAATTTACTTTTATCTTTGGGCTTCCCTGGTGGCTCAGATGGTAAAGAGTCTGCCTGCAGTGCCGGAGACCCCAGTTCGATCCCTGGCTCAAGAAGATCCCTCGGAGAAGGAATGGCAATCCACTCCAGTATTCTTGTCTGAAAAATTCCATGGACGGAGGAGTCTGGCAGGCTACAGTCCATGAGGTTGCAAAGAGTCAGACATGACTGAGTGACTTTATTTGCTTTCAATTGGTTTAAAAACAATCTCCTGCTTCTAAGAGGGTTTGGAAATGGTGCTTGTGTTACATAAATCAAATATTTATATTTCCTCTAGGTGTATCTGGCATTATAAGTGTTAAATTTGCTTTCTTTCTTATTCTTTTATCTTTCAAGTCTGAAGATAGCTGTGAATTAAAACATGTAATTGTATTATGCATCCTCATTCATACTTAGTGCTGTAATTTTTTAACTTTGGACATTCATAGAAGGTATAATTGTAGTTTATTAATCATGCTAATTAATAGTTACTAATTTTCTCTGTTCATTCAGATTCAAGACCATCAATCATAATGCATTTAACCCACTATTATTCAAGATTAAAATGGCAATATTATATGATTTTTGTGATTTAACAGTCAACACAAATAATTAGTACATCAGTAATCATTCATAGGTCAGTATAAGTACATTTGAAATTCTCAGTTGAAGAGAATGAGAGAAAGTTCTAATTTTCAAAAGATATGTTTTTTGCTAAAACAAATGGTAGTACCAAGTGTTTTGGAATTTTTTTTACCACACAGATAATAAAACTGCAATCATTTGGACTAGAAATATCAAACTCATTTCAATAACTGGTTCATTAAGACACATTTCCCACTTTGCATGTTGCATCCTCTACTTGAATACTGAAAAAGAAACAAAGAGCACCCTGATGAAAACAATAATTATAATACAAAATAAATCAGTAATGCATCAGAACAGAAAAGCATGGTTAAAAGTAGGCTCTGACTGCAATTATCCTCCATTTGAGAAATTTTCCTAATGTAAAAATGATAAAGCAAATCATGAGTATTCATGATTAGTTTAATTAGTTAGCAGCACTAAGGCACATTTAATTTCATCTGTACCCTTTCTATACAATCTAGTCTAATGACTTAACTATAGAAGGTCTGAAAATTTTACCACTTTAAACCTTTTACTGTATCCACATCATAAAATCTTTCTTATACACCCTTAGCTTGAAATCCCACAAAACTCCCCGAGACCAGTTTCCCAGATTATGCCTGGTTGTGTTGAAACATTATAAGAGGAGGAAAGCATTAAGGAAGCATCGTGTGACTGGAGTTGGAACAGAAAAGGAATGAGGAAGGGAAGGAAACAGGAAAAAGGAACAGAGGAAGTGATCTTGGGGGAAGAAAGAGGAGGAGGTTGAAATAAGAAAGAAAGAAGAACCAGAAAAGGAAGAGTTAATGAGATGGCTGAACAGGAGAAAAGCAGGAATCCAAAGATGGTTTTACACTCATATCACTCATATCTGAGCCAATCCTATTTTTCCTATATATCTATGGTCCTGGCATTAGACTTTTAAAATCATCCTTTTCCCTCTGGGATAAAGCACCTGAAGATAGGACTATAATTCTTCAAAAGAGAAATTTTTCCAAGTTTCCTAATAATTTTTTTTCCATCCTCCCATAACCAGGGAAATGCTGAACAACCCAAGATTGACAGTCTATCCTCTTTCCCAGGATCCTGAGTTCTTGCTTCCCTCTGAAAAGTGTATGCATAATGTCTCAGTCATGTCCAGCTCCTCGAAACCCAATGGCTGTAGCCTGCCAGGCTCTTCTACCCATGGGGATTCTTCAGGCAAGAATACTGGAATGGGTTACCATGCCCTCCTCCAGGGGATCTTCCCAACCCAAGAATTGAGCCCAGGTCTTCCACATTGCAGGTGGATTCTTTACCATCTGAGTCACCAGTTCAGTTCCTTTCAGTTCAGTGGCTCAGTCGTGTCCGACTCTTTACAACCCCATGAATGGCAGCACACCAGGCCTCCCTGTCCATCACCAACTCCCAGAGTTCACTCAGACTCACATCCATTGAGTCCGTGATGCCATCCAGCCATCTCATCCTCTGTCGTCCTCTTCTCCTCCTGCCCCCAATCCCTCCCAGCATCAGGTCTTTTCCAATGAGTCCTCTTCGCATGCGTACTGGAGTTTGAGCTTTAGCATGAGTCACCAGGGAAGCCCATAAATAATGGAATGGGCAGCTTATCCCTTCCCCAGTGAATCTTCCTGACCCAGGAATTGAACTGAGGTCTCCTGCATTTCAGGCAGGTTCTTTACCAGCTGAGCTACCAGTAAAGCCCTCTGAAAATGTGGTCCTTAATCAACAGAGAGCTAAAGGATGGAAGGCAACTTAATGTGTGGATTCTTTTGGATGGTCAGGACATCCACTCTAGACATGCTAGCACAATTGATTTGCCTCTGAATCAGTTTCTTCCCTTGTTTGCATCAATGGAAAAAAAATCAATCTTTCCTATTAGTACTTAAAAATAATTTATGATCAGTAGTTTATTTGCTATTCTGATTAGCTTTTTAAAGCCCGTGCTTAGAAAGGCTGTGCTAAATGAGTTCTTCCCAACTCTTTATGTATATAGATCCAGAGATATTTCAAGTGCATCTGTACATTAAAATGTTGTTTATATACATGAGTGAAATCTTGATCTGTGACCTGTAAAAGCCATTTGATAATAATTCAATTTCGGTAAGAGATCTGAAGTAGAAATTCTCAAAAGAAGTAGTTTTAAAAGCTTGTCTATCACCAAAATTAATGTGTAGTAAAATAAATGTGTGATGAATGATCAAGGAAGCATGCTCAGATTCATTATTGAACCAAAATATTAAAAAAATATGCTGCACACCCTTGATTCAAGTTTTCAAGAGGGAGGGAACATTTGGGAACTCGTGTATAGTTTCATCAGAGTTTATATTCATCTGGCAAGCATGGATATGGCTCTCCTGGTCATTAAAATATTAAATGCTCCTGAAATCACTTCTGCTCTGAGTTTTGACTCCCCAGCCGTCCGGCCTACTCTTCCACAAGCTTGGCACCATCTAGAAAATAAAACATTAAATTTGGAGCAGCACTTGCCTGCCAGGATCTATGGAACATCCGTTCTAGTTTGTTGTTGTCTGGACATGATGGTATTAAGTATTTTAAGTGCAATCTCTGAATGCTTGCTGCCATTTTTCATCAGTGTGAAAGAATATATTTACAGGGGGAAGGAATGATAACCATAGTCTTCTGTTTGTTTTTAAACTGCAAGCTTTTATACACTTCTTTCTTCCAGTGAAGTCCAGCCTATCTCACCTCAGTCCCTGGTGAGAACTTGTTCTGTATACAGGCTCCAATGTGGTGACTCAACTTCCATTGTCAATTTTGTGCTGCATTTAAATGAGCTGCTGCTCCTGATGATGTAAGCATGACTGCACTGTCCTTGTGTCTCCCTTCTTCTGAGGTTTTTTTCCCTTTCCTCTCTTGGTTGAAGTAGAAGAAGGTGTGCATGTGGAGGGTTGAGCTAGTCCTCCTCCAGCCAGTGTAACAATGTATGTACTAGGTTCATGATCAGAGCTATTTGTGACCACAGTATTTTCCTGGGCAAATTTTCATGTAAATTTTTGAGTTAGTTTCCTGGTGCAAGCTTCCTTTGGATCTTGATTGAAGATAGTACTTCTAACAGAGATCATCTGTCCTCACTAACAATTACATGGACAAGTCTAAAATGAAACAGCTTTCGGCTTCCCTAGTGGCTCAGTGGTAAAGAATCTGCCTGTCAATGCAGAAGACCCAGGTTCAAATCCTGGTCCAGGAAGATCCCACATGCCACAGAGCACCTAAGCCTGTGTGCCACAACTATTGAGCCTGTGCTCTAGGGCCCAGGAGTCGCAACTACTGAGTCCATGTGCTGCAACTACTGAATCCCAAGGGCCCTAGAGCCCGTGCTCCATAACAAAAGAAGCCACAGCAATGAGAAGCCTTTGCACTGCTGGAGAGAGTAGTCATCTCTTGCAGCAACTAGAGAAAAGCCCTGAAAGCAATGAAAATCCAGCATAGCCAAAAATAAATATAGAAATAAAAATGATAAAAAAAAAATAAAATAAAAGGAAACAGCTTTCTCTCCCCTTTTGAAACTGAGTTCCCTAGGATGAGGACCACCACGAGAGAAACCCCTTCCTCCTCCAGAAGAAGTGAATTGAAGTCACACAGTCGTGTCCAACTCTTTGCGACCCCATGGACCCCACCAGGCTCCTCAGTCCATGGGATTTTCCAGGCATGAATACTGGAGTGGGTTGCTATTTCCTTCTCCAGGGGATCTTCCCGACCCAGGGATCGAACTTGGGTCTCCCTCATTGTAGGCAGACGCTTTACTGTCTGAGCTACTTGGGAAGCGGTCTTGGTTAAGTTGCATTGTGTCCAGGTGTATCACCTCACTTCTAGAAGTTAAATAAAGCCTTCTTGGCACCATCTAGGTTTGAGATGGTGTTCATTTTGATCTCCATCACATACACACAATGTGAAGTGTTAGTCCCTCAGTCATATCTGACTTTTTGCAGCCCCATGGAATGTGGCCTGCCAGGCTCCTCTGTCCATGGGGATTCTCCAGGCAAGAATACTGCAGTGGGTTGCATGCCCTCCTCCAGGGGTTCCCTGGGATCTTCCCAAGGGATCTTCCCAATCCAAGGATCAAACCCAGGTCTCCTGCATTGTAGGCAGATTCTTTACCTTCTGAGCCACCAGGGAAGCCGCATACATACAATTGGATGGACTACAGGAAACTACTTCCTTTCTCTATCTTCCTTACTACATTGAGCATCTTCTCAGTTATTGTTAATTGTTCCATCCTAATCAAAAACATCCACTGGATCATGGAAAAAGCAAGAGAGTTCCAGAAAAACATTTTTTTCTGCTTTATTGACTATGCCAAAGTCTTTGACTGTGTGGATCACAATAAACTGTGGAAAATTCTGAAAGAAATGGGAATACCAGACCAGCTGACCTGCCACTTGAGACATCTATATGCAGGTCAAGAAGCAACAGTTAGACCTGGACATGGAACAACAGACTGGTTCCAAATAGGAAAAGGAGTACGTCAAGGCTGTCTATTGTCACCCTGCTTATTTAACTTCTATGCAGAGTACATCATGAGAAACGCTGGACTGGAAGAAACACAAGCTGGAATCAGATTGCCGGGAAAAATATCGATAACCTCAGATATGCAGATGACACCACCCTTATGGCAGAAAGTGAAGAGGAACTAAAAAACCTCTTGATGAAAGTGAAAGAGGAGAGTGAAAAAGTTGGCTTAAAGCTCAACATTCAGAAAACGAAGATCATGGCAACTGGTCCCATCACTTCATGGGAAATAGATGGGGAAACAGTGGAAACAGTGTCAGACTTTATTTTGGGGGCTCTAAAATCACTGCAGATAGTGATTGCAGCCATGAAATTAAAAGACCCTTACTCCTTGGAAGAAAAGTTATGACCAGCCTAAATAGCATATTCAAAAGCAGAGACATTACTTTGCCGACTAAGGTCCGTCTAGTCAAGGCTATGGTTTTTCCTGTGGTCATGTACGGATGTGAGAGTTGGACTGTGAAGAAGGCTCAGCGCCGAAGAATTGATTCTTTTGAACTGTGGTGTTGGAGAAGACTCTTGAGAGTCCCTTGGACTGCAAGGAGATCCAACCAGTCCATTCTGAAGGAGATCAGATTTCTTTGGAAGGAATGATGCTAAGGCTGAAGCTCCAGTACTTTGGCCACCTCATGCAAAGAGTTGACTCATTGGAAAAGACTCTGATCCTGGGAGGGATTGGGGGCAGGAGGAGAAGGGGATGACAGAGGATGAGATGGCTGGATGGCATCACTGATTCTATGGACGTGAGTGTGAGTGAACTCCGGGAGTTGGTGATGGACAGGGAGGCCTGGCATACTGCGATTCATGGGGTCGCAAAGAGTCAGACACGACTGAGCGACTGAGCTGAACTGAACTAAGTCAAAAACATAGCCCCCCAAATTGAGTTTCTAATTCAACTGAAAAAGCCCTGAGGTATTGAATAAAATAGTACCATTTCTTATTTCTGCATTTAGTGGAAAAATATTTTTTGTTTTGTTTTTTTGGCTGATGTAAACTCTCATTTCTAATTCCTCATTTCGTTTTCTCCCTTTTCTCTGAGTTAAAAGTACTTCAGGTAAGAAGCGACTGAAATTGAAGTGTCACATGAAACTTTCCTTTTTCCACTCAGCACTAATGAAAATATTTGCCTTCTACTTAACTAACAGGTCTTTTCTTTAAAACTTGCTGAACTTGTTTTTTAACTTAGTGACTTCAGTGCAGACCGTAACAGGGATGTTTTAGATTTTCATCTCTTTCATTCCTGAGAGAAGAAAGAAAAGGGAAAAAAGTTCTCAAACTTACAGGCCAAATCAGAAGATTGAAAAAAAGTTTCTTAGCTTATAAAATAATCATTCAAAACTCTCATTGGCTTATGAAACTATTGCTTTCCACTATTTACCAAAAAAGCACTTACTATCATAGACATAATAGATGCAAATTGCCAATATAGCTTTATTTCATTTTATAATAATATAGAAAGCACAAATAGGAATGATCATTCATCATGAACATAAATATAGCACTTTGGAATATTAACAGAAATATTTACTTATTTCTAGCTCAAATTGAACATATAGAATACCCAACTTTCTTTTAACTCTAAAAATATCTCAATTCTACCTGGAAATGCCGTTCTGTAAGTCTAGCCACGCAGTTGTAAAATATTGGTAAGACATAAAGGCATATATAGTCAGCATAAGATTATTTTTAACTGTTTCATCTATTCCACAAAATTATTCTGCTAAAGCTAAATAAATAGTCATCAGATTACTACTCAGAAGAGTCAGCAGCTGCTTCTATTTAAGGCTTTCATATATGTCTCTACTGTCCCCTCCTTACTCTGCTACATTAACCCTGGAAAGAGACAGTGGGATTAGTTTCAAGAGTTCTTTCTCCCTGCAGGGCACTTGGGGGATGATGGAATGGGGAGCAGCTGTATTTCCTGAGCCCACTCTTGTCCATCTCTTTATTTTTCTTCTTTTTCTTGTCCTCCAGTCTCCTCACCACACCCTTGTACCATCTCAATTAGTTCTCAAGCTTTAAACTGCATTGATATTTTGATGACTCCTATATGTACATCTCTAGCCCAGAACACCTCTACTGAGAACTCCAATTCTAGCATCCAACCAGCTACAGGTTATGTCAAGTTCATATGTGCAAAATGGAGTTGTTAGCAATGGAACCCTACATCACTTCTGAACAAGCAGTAAGTGGGATCACCATTTATTTCCACTCTAATGGAAAGTTCTGACAATTCTACTGTAAAACATACTGCAAATCTGTCTCATTTCCTGCACTCAATGCTGCTCACCTAGTCAAAAAAACCCTGCAGTTTCTCAACTGGGCTACTTCCTCAGCCTTTGCCACACTGATATTTGCTCCATTCAATCTACTCTCCAGACAAAAAACATAGTAGAAATTACTGTCTTATTATTACAGAAAAGGGAAGTGAGGTTCCTGATGGTAAATAAATTTGTCCAAGGCTACACGGCAATAAAAAATAGAGCTAAAATTTTAAGCTAGGTGAATCACCTCAGAGGTTCAACAATTTATCCCATTTCATAAGCTACAAAACTGGTCCAGCTAGTTCAAATTTTGAGTTCTTTTTACTAAACTATACTGCTATTCTATATTTAAAGGAATAGGGACCAAGAGGAACTCTTTTTTTGTCTTCAAAATTAAAATAGACCAGAAAACTCTTACATGCATACTATGTGTCTATGTTTATATATATATATATATATATATATATATATATTTGTTGTTCCATTTAAAAGGTGACTTTAGAGACTCCTCTGGCTGTCCAATGGTGGAGCGTCTGTGCTCCCAAAGCAGGGGGCACAGTTCCATCTCTGGTCAAGAAACTAGGATCCTGCATGCACACCTTGAAGTCTGAAACAAAATTCCTAATAAAAGGTGCCTTTAGACAAAGACTTAATTGAAAAATTGTGGATTTCAGTAAGATTGTTGATGGAAGAGCTCTTTTCCCTTTCATATAGCTTTCTTTAAAAACCTTACTTTTTTTGCATCCAAATATTCTCAGCAGCTTTGATCTCTTTCTATCTCGTGGATCATTCTGTTTGATTCTTTTAACATTGTTTACAGTTGGAGACTGATATAAAATGCCCCTGTCAGATTTCAGCAACCACAACAGTATGTAGAAGACAACATTTTTTATGATTTCCATAAGAGTTTTAAAGTATAATACCTTCCCTGGAGTAATCATGGTTGGGGACAGGATTAAAAAAAAAAAAAAAAAACACACAAACATCAACTGGTTATAGGAAAAAAACTAACACTAGGGCATGTGACTAGTGAATGAAGGAGACCTTAAGGAATTAAGTAGGCAGCCAAAAATCTATAGGGACAATTGCTAGGCTTAGGGATTTTTCTCACTCTTATGCTATATGGGATATGTGATCTCTGGGAGATTGTTTAAGGCCAGAGCTCCAACCCCATGAAGTCTGAAGTTCGAGTTTTTGCAGGGTATCATTTACACCCTGCAGATCATCGCCTAACATTGCACAAGGGTCTTTGGAGCCTCCGTTTGGCAGCCAGCCATGATTCACTGCAGCAGCATATTGTCAAGGCAGCTGGCCCTTCATCTGCACACACAGAACACACACACATACTCAACCCACTGCAGAAATTAACCCTTTATCACCTAACAACACATACACTCCCTCGTTTTTACACTACCTATAAAAATTACATGTATTATTCCATTGAAGACCAGTTGTGTACTGCCTCTTTCCATATGATATCTCTAAGCTTTCTAACAATCATCTAAGGTAGATACTATCATTTTCAATTTACAGATGAGAAAACTAAGAGGTTGAATACCTGGTCCAAGGTCTCAGACCTAGTATACAGATGAACTGTAATTCATACTAACATCTGTCTGGTTCCAAAACTCTTGCCATTGATAATCAGTGATCTATTCATGCTTCACACAATAACACCTAGAGAAGAGACAAAAGCTCTTTTGAAGTGCAACTCATGAAACTCATTAAGAAGTTAGGTAAATTACATTATTAAAGTTTCAAGTCTGTTTCCATTATTACCAGAGCTGACTTGCTTGAGAACCATAAAAATCAATGATTATGCAAAATATGTGCTTTAATCATTAGGATATGTCATACTTTAAATACTCAGTATTCAAAGAAACAACTTATTTTAATAAGGCACTAAAAAAATTTTTGTAGAAGTTCCAGAAAAGGAAAGGAATTGGCCATAATGTGGTCAGAATGTAGTAGATTCAAAGTCAGCTGCCTAACTTTCAAACGGCCATCCTAAGTTGGCATCCTCTACTGAATTTACCTAATCTAGTCATTGACCTCAACTTCTTGACAGCAGGATTTTGATCTGTGTCCGACACTAAAAGTGATTCTTATTGAATGAGAATCTGAGTTCTTCCAGATTGGTTCCCAAGTAGAAAAAAATCATTAATAAACTGTTAGTTAAAATAATCAAGTTAGTATACTTAAATGTAAAAAGGGGCTTCCCTGGTGGCTCAGATGGTAAAGAATCTGCCTGCAACGCAGGAGACCTAAGTTCAGCCCCTGGGTAGGGAAGATCCCCTGGAGAAAGGAATAGCTACCCACTCCAATATTCTTGCCTGGAGAAGGCTATATGGCCAGAGGAGCCTGGCAGGCTACAGTCCATGGGGTTACAAAGAGTCAGACACGACTGAGCAATTAACCTTATATGTAAAAAAGGATTTGTTTTTCTTTGCAGTTTTAAGTTCATTTTATAAACCTTATTATCCCATGTAGAAAGATAACACATTTTCACAGTCCCTTTAAAGGAGGTCTTTAGTTGCTATCTGGACCAGTTATAAATCTTGTTAATTTAAGTCCTTTTAAACATTTTAAGCTGCCCTAGTGCATTTCATATGCTTATTTTTTCCCTATGCATACATAAATTATCTAACAAACTTCCTCAAGTATTTAAGCAATATTTAGAAAATTAATAAATGAACGTTAAAACTGGTTTTAAGTTTCTTAAATCTTCAAATACTCTTATAAAATTAATTATATTCAGTCTAGACACATGATCCTCTATCACTTCTCAGTTAGGCATTTTAAAACAATGTTACAAGGTTGACCTGTTTTTCTAACAGGTTAAAGCCTCTTATGCATTACATGTACTTAATATAGTAAGTATGCACACTTTAATTATGTAAAAGTAGTAATATAACATTTCGGTTCTTTTCAACATTTCTACAGTTAATTCTACACCTCCCAGATATGAAAACTTTACCACAAAGAAAGTATACCATCTCACAAAATTTTGAGGGTTACATCCCCACACCATTTTTGGAGCTGCCTTCTCATCTGCTCAGTGATCTCAAACAGTCCTGGGATAAACCTGGATCCTGTCTGTGACAGGGCTAGAATGTACTGAACCCGGTAGATTACAGAAGTTTATAATAAGGACTTCCGCAATGAAAGAAAAAACTTCATGTGGCTCATATCCGTTAGAAGTGAATCACATTCAAGTCAGGTTAGAGTCTCTAACTTCCGCCCAGGTGGCCTTGCTTCTCAGTTGGATTTTACTTTCCTGAGTTCTAAGACAAGTAAAGGTATTCACATCTAGGTATAAAAACATTGGGTTGTAAGAAAGAGACAAGGGTGAAGAAAGATATCTCTCTCTTCCATCTTCTCTTACTAGATAAGACATTTCTCCTCCTGTGGGAAGAAGGAAACAAGGAAAAGAAAAAACAACAGGATGTCTCTTCAGAAATCCTCCTCAGTTCCTCCTACACAATGGGGAATAAGTGCCCTGTGAGCCCTGGCAACAACCATCTCCACATGAGGAATTGCTTTGCTCTGTGAAAGGGCTGGAAAGGGTTAGATCAGGACAGCATCTACCCCGATGAAGTCAGGATGGTACAGCCCATGACAAAGATTCTCATTTTCCCACATTTCTATTGAAGATCAATCACTTTTCTCATCTGTAGTTGTTTTTTTCTTATGTTCTGTTAACATAAAAAATCAAGTTGATGTCAAGTCTCATGGGCCTGAAAGCTTTCTGCCTTTCAAAACACTTTGCATGTCTCTACTCTCATCCATTATTATATCAATCTTAATTCCCTCAATTCCAAAATCATGAAGGATAACACAGTCCCACCAGAATCATAAGAGAAGTACTGAATAGGCTCTGTGGAGATAAAACCCCACCACAAGGCAGACAGGTACCTTCTGATACATTCTCCTGGGAACCTTCATTTAATAGTAGTAATTGCTTTCTTTTTATAGATAAGTCTAGCTTGCTGCTTAATTTTTTAAAATTAAAAAAAATAATTGTTTAGTAATAAATACATGAGTGCTGAGCTTATTTTTAAGCAGTTCAAATCAGTCACTCAGTCATGTCCAACTCTTTGTGACCCCGTGGATGGCAGCACACCAGGCTTCCCTGTCCATCAAGGAAAGGTTAAAATAAAAGTCAAAAAAGTGGTTACTTCTGGGAGTAGAGGTGGGGAAATGAAACTGCCATGGAGCACAGGGGCCTTTCCAAGTGCAGTTAATCTGTGTTGTTGGGTACAGAGGTGTTTCTTGTTATTATGCATACACTAGTTATATATTTTAATATATCATATACGAATAGTACATTTCAAAATTTTAAAAATAACTTATTCATGATAAAAATGGCAAGTGTGATGATTCCATTTGTGTAAAATTTTATATATGAGAGTTTATGTATAAAAATAGAGATGTTTAAAATAGTAGCCATCAAAAAATCAATAGATGATTTCTCCAGATGGGGAGAATTCAGATGGGTTTTGGTTTGTTTATATTCGGAAATTTTTTCCTGAAATGTTCTCATAGTATTCATATAATTAGAAAAATCAATAAAGTACCATTTTCATTGTGAACCAAAAAGAAGCATGTCTTACACACAAAGTTATTCAATAAAACTGTACACGTAGCATTGCTTTTTCATATTTATTATTAAATTGTATTCTGAAACATTTTTTTCTCCAGTTGAAGAAGCAGTAATATCTAGTATATTGTGTGTTCAGTTCAATTCAGTTCAGTCGCTCAGTCGTGTCCGACTCTGTGCGACCCCATGAATCGCAGCACACCAAGCCTCCCTGTCCATCACCAACTCCTGGAGTTCACTCAGACTCACATCCATCGAGTCGATGATGCATTACATGGGTTCAAATCTCACTTCTGGTACTAAAATTTGTATTATTTTTCTATTGCTGCTGTAACAAAGACTGTGAACTAAATGACTTAAAACAGCACCAATTTATTATCTTACAATTCTGGAACTCAGAAGTCTAAAACAGATCTCCTAGGTTGCAATCAGGATTGTTGCATGCCTTTCTTGAGTTCTATAAGATCATCCATTTCTTTGTGTTTTTCAGCTTCTAAAGACTATACATGCTTGGTGGTTTATAGCTCACTTCCTCAATCTCTCTAACCATCCTTCCTTCCAATTCTCTCCTCAGCCTGAGAAGTTCTTAAAAGGATTCAGATGATTCAGTTGGACCCACTTGGATAATCCAGTTGTCCCCATCTCAAGGTCCTTAAGATTAACTGTATCTTCAAAGTAGCTTTATCCATGTAAAATAACACAGATAGTAACAGGCTCCAGGAATTAGACCAGGAACATGTTTGGGTGGCCATTATTCTGCCTACAGTAGCTGGCTTGCAGATACAGAAATGTAATTCTGCTAATTCTCTGTTTATCCATATATAATTTCCCTCTAATTTAGAAAAGATACATAGAGAAATTTCTTTTAATCGTCAGAAAATGCATAATCAAATGTGAGCATAAGCTGAATTTATTAAAAATAACTTCTAAATGAAAAATGGAAACTGTTGTTTACACTTGAAAGTGTGAAAGACTCAGTCGTGTCTGACTCTGCAGTCCCACGGATTGGAGCTCACCAGGCTCCTCTTTCCGGGGAATTCTCCTAGCAAGAACGCTGGAGTGCGTAGCCATTTCCCTCTCCAGGGGCTCTTCCCACCCCAGGGATTGAAGCTGGGTCTCCTGCACTGCAGAAAGGTTCTTTACCGTCTGAGCCACCTTATGACAGTCAAAAACTAGGTAATTTTTTTAAATGTCAAATAAAGTAAAATCACATAAATCCTGAAAGCCCGAACTTTATAGATAATTTAGGGATTTAATAAAATAAATTTTATCCAATAAACTTTTAAGAAGACAATATAATCAGACTGCCACAAAGCCAGAGTAAGAATTATTGTACATATTATATATATTTTTTCAACCAGGTTAGCTTTCCAAACGGTGACTGGAATGCCAGTGGGAGCTCATCACAGCACCCTATTCAGACCACCCCTTACACTGCATCTATCACTTGTGTTGAAAATTCCTCCAAGAGAGATTCATTCCTTTGGGTTCAAAACCTCTATTAAAATGCCAGTACTTAGAATATAAGCTAAATATTAGCAAAAACCGCAGCCTGGATTTGTTAAAAAAACTAGCATAAAACTTGACATTTGAGAAGAGAAGTGCACCAGAGAAAATCTACCAGAAGCTTGGAGTGGTTTATTAAAACGGAAATGACGACATCTAATTTTCCTAATTTTTAATGCACCATCCTCTATTGATATAAGAAAATCATGTCAAAAAATAAAAATTAGATTAAAAATTAAAATTAAAATTTCTATAGAAATATAGAAATTTTATTAAATTTAAAAATGGAATTTATGTATGTAGAAAATTTTATTAAATTACAAAATTATAATTAAACTTTAAAATTATATATATAGACATTTTTATTAAATTAAAAAAATAAATGTCTTGACCAAAGAGGAGAGTGATAAGAGATTCTTGATGAGACAATATGAAAGCTAGATGCTACTTTGAAGAAATGAAAACAAATATATGCAGCCTTTCATAAATCATTGATCATATTTAGGCCTAATGTTCTGTAACATTTTCCCTATAGTGTCAGTTGTTTATTCATTTTAATAAGAAAATAGCTGAAATTAACGCCAAAGGCCCTATGAAAATACTGCAAACAAGGACATTACAAGATTACTTCTGCTTCTGCTCAAGAGTTTGAAAGCTTTATATCACTCAGTAGCATATTTCATTTTAAGCAGCCTCGTCTACTTTCATCTCTGTGCTATGTATAGCACGCAGGACTATCTTCATAAGATCAAAGGGAAACTCACTGTACTTTATTTACAAAGGCAAATTTAATGGGTAACCAAGGTACTTATTTTACTAAACTGACTAGTCCCTTTGAACTACTATCTCCACTGATCCTCAGACTGTGCTCAAATGGGAGAAGGCTTCCTTGAATCTGGAAAATGTTCTTAGCCTAATTGGTACAATTTCTTTGAACTGCATGCCATGGATCTTACTAGGCTGTAAGTGTACAAGAGAGGTTCCTTCAGGACGCACAAGTGCTAAAATCCTTTCAAAAACAAAAACCAAAACAAATAAAAAACACAGACACTGCAAGATCGAAACTTTTTGATCTCAGAATCAATAGCAGATAAGAATAACTCCTTCCAAAGTCCATGATTATGATATTAGTAATTTTCACAATAATTGGCAGTTCTCTGTGTGATTTAGCTATGGGATAATTTATAATGCTTACTTTTACATTAATTTAAGTAGAAAATATATCAAAACAAAAAATATATCAAACAAAAGGAGTGATTTTGCCTAAGTTGCGAGTGTCTCTGAATGTCAGATTTTTTTACCTTCAAAATAGGAAGTCCCTTTTTGTGATAGACATCTACTCACCAGAATTTCTGAGTTTCCTGCTTTGGGGCACCTGAGGAAATTGCATTCTGTTCCTCACTGAAGTGACATAGGCTGATGTAATTCACTTTGGCCAATGAAATATGAGTGCAAGTATAATATGTCATTTCTGGGAAGACACATTAAGTGGCATTATGCAACTTTACAAAGTATCTTTCTTTTCAATGTAGAAGATTGTATCAATATGATATGGAATTGCAAATATGAGCCATCATGTGGAAAAGGCTGCCTTTCAGAATTACCAAGCCTAGAATCTTGTTGCATTTAAGCCGCTGAGAGCTGTTATCACAGGATAACCTACCCTATCCTGACTAAGCATCTTTGTGAGATTAATGAAATGATGAGGTCAATGTTATATGTATATACAAACCACCTACCTGAGTGCTTAGTACATTTTAGTTGATTAACAAGCACTCCTTCTTTTCCTTCACTTTTTCTTCAATCTTGGGCATTTTTTAAAATGAGACTGCTTTCATAAGCTTATAATAATACAAAATTAATAGTTTCCCTCTCACCTTTTACTTTTTTTTTCCTTTACCTTTTCACCTCTCTTGCATCTTTTGATGATTCACAGCAACCAGCTATTAGGGGCAGAGGTAAAAAAGTACTTTGTAAAACCACTTTCTCACTCCTCATAGTGGCAGTTTCAAGAAAGAAAATTTGAAGATTGGTTAAAATCACCTGCAACTGCTATTTCTGTCTTCCAGAAGCTTCAAGTGGAGTCCTCTCTGGTTATTTTCCTTTGATGCTCTCTTCTTTGACTACTTCTTAAGAACCATGGCAGTTCAGAAGCGCATTTCCCGTTATATTTCCTTCAGAATCATAAGTTTTCTTGGTCTAATTGGTCTGAGACTTAGCTATACTTTTGTTTAAATTATCTTGGTCTTAAATTGATTTTTTTGAATGTGGACCTAGAAAATGAAAGCAAAAAAAAAAAAAAGAATAAAACAATTTTTCTAGCTCCGTGGATTCAAAAAATGAGCTTGAACATACTTTATATCATTAATGGTCAACATATGCAGACTACTGATTTTGTGCCAGGCCTTTGCTGAATACTTTGCAAGCCACTCTTTATGTAATCTCCTTCACAACCCAATGAAGTAGGCACCACAATCAAGAATGATGAAGCTGAGCTTACAGAAACTAACTCATCAACATCTCTGCATAGAAATGAGAGGAGAAGAGACAGATGTCCATGTGATTAGAGCCTCTGATCAGGCCATTCTGTAAGTTATGGCTGTAGACATACAGCAGCAGATCTTCCTAAATTGGTTTCTTATATACCAAGCACCACTTGATAATTGCATCACATCCCATCTTCTTCCATAATAAATGGAATGCCTACATTTATATATAGGAATATAACATACAGAGAATATTTGTATCTCTAAATTTCCTGGAAAGCAAGGGAAGGGAGAAGACAAGGTACTTTTATTTTCTCTTTATCACCCAAAGTTGCAGTAGCAATTATTTGCTTATTATACTTGGGTTATTTACAGAAAACATTTACAAGGAGATTTTTAAATCTACATCTATGGAATTACTGAATATGGTTAGAAGATGATATTTATGAATGAAATTTATGAATTTGTGAAGATCATGAATATTTATGAAACATGGAAGTCTGATTCTTGTCTCTCAAAGTTCAGTTTCAGAAGGGAAAATCTTTGAGATATATACTAGATTTTGTTGTAATTGCGTAGTTGTGGTCACTTGGTGTGATGAGGAAGAGAATAACACATCTTTACTTTTCTTTGCAGAATACTTCCATTTCATTCCATGGTTAATTTCAAATGCCATAGAAAATCATCTCTAGTGCCTTCTACTTCCTAACCTCAACCTTCATTTTTACTGTAAGAAGGTGGCTTACAGTGCTTCAAAAGTTTTGAGATAGGAAGAAAGTATTGCATATAACAAACCAAGCAAGTATGACAAAAATCAAGAAGCAATTGAAAAGTTATAAATGTAATTTTCAGATTAGCAAACAGTATTGCTTTTAAAATGGCAACTAGCTTCTTTATTTTCTCATATCATCTTTATTTCTATTGTAATTTGCAAATCTCAATTTGTGCATATATGTATATATTTGTGCATCTATATATATTGGAGAAGGAAGTGGCAACCCACTACAGTTTTTTTTGCCTGAAGAATCCCACAGACAGAGGAGCCTGGTGAGCTGCAGTTCATGGAGTCACAAAGAGTCGGATACGACTATAAGTGACTATAAGTGACTTAGCATTAACATTATATATATATATATTCATGGAAATTTTCTAGATAGAAACTTCTTGAAAGTCAACCATTCACTTGATTCAAGTTAAAAATACTAATTCTACAGAGATCAACAGATTAAATGGGAGAAAAATATTTAGGGCTAATATGTGCCATATAGTTTCATATCATTTAATATAGATGAATAAATGTTCATATGAATATAAGTTTATGTGCCAAATCAGAAGGAACTTGGGAGGACATCTTGTTCAGCCTCTAGGCAGGGAAGTCTTTAAATTACCAAAAGCAGTTAGTTATTAAGAACTCTTGCTTGATTAGCCATAAACTTGCTGTAGGAAAAAGAGGTCTGATGAAATGAGGAGAAAGCTGCTGTTTGCTCAAATAGCAATTTAAAATTTTAATTTTGCTAACTATCAGTAAATTATAACAGGAACACGTGTTTATTATAGCAATTGAGCCAAGCAATAGTTATACAAAAATAGAGGAAGATACACTATCTCATGTTTTAAATACCTTTCTGCCCACATACCTTCTGCAGAGGTAATCTGCATTTCCACATGATCACACAAACCAGGGCAAAATCACAGTTGCTCTCTCCTTCTCTTCTCTCTCTCTCTCTCTTTCTGTTTCTGTCTTTCCCCTTCTCTCTCTTTCTCATTGACACATAGGTTTTGTGAATTGTTTTTAAAAAATAGAGTAACACTTTATTCATTAAATGCAATCGGATGTTTTCCTTTAAAAATGCATCACGTACAGCAAAGAAACAGAATGAAAGACAACCCACAGATTGGGAGAAAATATTTGCAAGTGATGTGACCAATAATAGATTAGTCTCCAAAAGTTACAAACACCTTATGACGCTTAACAGCATCAAAACAAACAACCCACTCAAAATATAGGTGGAAGACCTGAATAGACATTTCTCTAAAAAGGGCACACATAGAGCCAATAAGCACAGGAAAAGATGTTCAACATCATTGGTTATTAGAGAAATTCAAATCAATTCTACAATGGGGTATCACCTCACACCGATCAGAATGTCTATCATCAAAAAACCCATAAACAACAAATACTGGAGAGGGTGTCAAGAGAAGTGTCCTACACTGTTGGTGGGAATGTAAATTGGTACAGCCACTATGGAGAACAGTATGGAGTTTCCTTAAAAAACTAAAAATAGAATTACTATATGACCCTACAATCCCACTTCTGGGCATATACCCAGAAGAAAACATGATCCAAAAGGATATACGCCCCCCACTGATCATTGCAGCACTGTTCACAATAGCCAAGTCATGGAACCAACTAATAGCCCACCTAAAGAGGAATGGATAAAGAAGATGTGGTATCTATAAGCAATGGAATATTACTTAGCATTAAAAAGAATGAAATAGTGCCATTTGCAGCAATATGGATGAACCTAAAGAGTGTCATACTGAACGAAGTAAGTCAGACAGAGAAGGGAAATATTGTATAATGTCCCTTATATGTGGAATGTAAAAGAAATGATACAAATGAACTTACAGAAAGAGACACACAGACTTTGAAAACAAATTTATGGTTGTTGGGGAGAAGGGATAGTTAGGGACTCTGGGAAGGTCATGTACACACTACTGTAATGGATAATCAGCAAGGACCTATTGTGTAGTACATGGAGCTCTGCTCAGTGTTGTGTGCCAGCCTGGATGGCAGGGGATTTGGAGAGAGAATGGATACATGTATATGTATGGCGGAGTCTCTTCACTGTTCACCTGAAACTACCACAACATTGCTAATTGGCTATACCCCAAAACAAAATAAAAAGTTTAAAGTTTGAAAAAAATTCATCATATAAGTGCCTCTGAGTTGATAAATACAAATAGAATTCATACTTCTAAGTAGCTGTGTTGTGTGGAAGTACTAAAATTAATTACCCATTCTTCTAGTAATAACACTCAACTTTGTATAGTTTTAGACCATTAAAATTTTTCAATAAATATTCTCATGTGCAAATATTTACAAACTGATAATATTTATTTCTATATAATAAGTTCTTTAAAGTGATTTCAGCCTAATTACTATTTTTTGCAATAAAGATTTCAAGTATTAATCCCAGATCTGTGAAATCCATGGCTTTCTAAGCAACTCACCTACAGCTAGTTTGGTTATAAGTATTTCCCTTAATGATCAATTTGTCTAAAACAAATTCATGGTAGACCAAGCAAGCTCTTCATTTTACTCCCTTTCTTTAAATATATGCTCAATATTAACTTTGTGGGAGAAAATAGTTTTCAACTAATGATAAATAAAAGCAACTTTAGCTTCAAAAGGAAAAAAATATATTATATATCCTGAATATCACAAAACTCCTAATTTCTTGTAAATGTCTTTCATTTATAAATCCCATTCCCATAATTTTAAATTTTTCACCATGAAAGAATTTCTCCAAAAGAACTCATCAGGAGGTATGTTAAAAGTTTGTAAGCTTAGTTAATAAAATACATCCTTTTATTTTCCTGGACTTGCTATGTGTCTATAAAGTTGGAGATTTAAAACAGAAAGAAGATAGAAAAATATTTAGTAAGTCAAAAAGTGTGATTTCTTAATGTGGGAAATGAAGTAGAGTGAAGTATAATATGGTATATTGATATTTCTTCCTTGGGGTCTCAATATACATGTACACATATTGATGCACTATGTTTTTCATTAACTGAAACCGTTATGCACAAAGTACTGGATGATATGGTGTACTACACAGCTGAGAAGACATAGACTCCATCCCATAAACACACAGAGATTAATCTTGCCCATTCCTCTCCATTGCCTCATATAGAGCTGATTTAATTTGGTCTTGGTCAACTGCTGTTAGAAAAAGCATACAGTCCTTCTTTTATTTTACGCATCTTGATCACTTTGTCATTAAGTTGTCTTTCGCCTAGCTAAAGATCTTCTGATTCTTATCATATTATTTGATTTTTTTTAAAAAAGCAAGGATGGAATGATTTTAATAAATTATATACATACTATGTAATCTGAGGGCAACTGAGTCCCAAATGGATCAGACCTAAGACACCATGGTAAAGAATTCTTAAATGACAAAGATATCAGATAAGAAATATTTACCTATACCTTGATCATAGGTAATACATTTCATGTTGAGGAAAATATCTCCAAGGAAAATATACTGTAGCGCTTTGATAGGAGTTTTTTGTTAAACCATTGTCATTTCTATGAATTCATCCTCACTCAATTTGATATTTAAGAAGACAGGAAGAATAAACTGTTTAGAACAGTTTTCTATAATTACCAAAAACTGGAAACAAGCGCTGTCACCTTCAGCTGATGAATGAGTTAACAAACCGTGGTACACCCATCAGTGGAATACCACTCAGCTATTCAAAGGAATATTCTTCTGATAAACACAAAAACATCAATGAACTCTAAATCTATTACGATAAGTAAAAAAAAAAAAATCTGACTCAAAAAGCTGCATAATGTCTGATTCTATTTACATAGCATTCTGAAAATGGCAAAACTACAGGGAGAGAAAACAAATTAGTCACAGGTTTTGTATACCAGGGACTCAGTCTGAGACAAAAGGATAATGACATAAGGTACATAAGTGAATTTGGAATGAGGGTGGAACTGTACTCTATCTTGATTGCGGTGCATTTTTCAAAATGCACAAAGAATGATTTGCATTATACGCAAATTATACCTCAATATAAACCAAATACCACCACCATCAAAAAAGAAAAATATTTTCTAGTAACTGCAAAATATTCTCTCATTAAGTGGAACATACCAAGTCTACAAAAACCTAATGTATTAATTTGTATGGATTGCCCTAAGGTGAAAGATATAGTTATAATCTGAGACAGAACATTTTTTGAATTTAATTCACAAATGCCTACATAAACATAATCTAAAGCCCATATGTCTGTCTGTTTAAAATTGTATGTTTTGTACAGCATAAGCAGAAAGTTGATAGCTTGGCAGCTGTTAGCATTTGTTCAGTTTTCATTATTTGATAAAATGGGAAATAAATTTTTTTGTCAGAGGTAACAAAAAGGTTCTAATTTTATTAAATAATTAGTTTTAAAAATAATTTTTCAAATTGGAAATTGACCAAACAATCTTATGTCATAGTTTTTAAAAGAAGGGAATTAATAATGGTATTTAAATCAAATATATATGACCATTTTAGTAACAGAAAAATAGACTCTCTCAGGAGAAACTAATATAAAATGTATATAATTTCTATGCGATACAAAAGACATGTACCAAAAAGGTACTTGTTTTATAAATCTGTTAGGAAAATAGAAATATCACTTTAGAAAGAAATATGTCACTCAAGTGACTCATCAATGCCCTGTTAACCACAGAGGAGAGCAGTCTCTTACTCAGTGGTGACTGAAATAACCCGAGTAACTCATAGATCCCTTATCCTGATGGACTCTTAGAAGGCCTCAGTCTCTCAGAATGCGTAAGTCCTAATTCTTCACTGAGAATCTAAAGACCTTTACCTCAGAATGTGAGCTGAGAAAATGCCCATCCATAAGATTAAACCCTCATACTCAAACCTCTCTCAGCTCAACTAGAATGTCACAGCCTCACATCCTTGCAAGAAGTGGAAAATACTGATGTAAGCCAGAAAAATTCAGTGTAAGAAAATACTATGGATTTCAGAATGGCCTGGCTCCCTACTGAACAGAGGTATAGAGGTCATAATCAAGTGTCATGGCGGCATTTATTCTTTCCGGAAAAGTCATGTACAGAAGGAAACTGGAAATGGGAGAAATAGAAAGACTAATGGAAAAGTAAGTTGCCTTGAAAAGCAAAACTAGAGAGACACACAGACACAGTCTTAGTAAAATAATGACCAGAGTGAGAGATTGTGCTTCTAGTTCAGCTGAACAAAGGTGTCTCCTACCCACAAATCTTCTGTTTGGAGAACCTAAAGCCTCTGGGGTTTGAACTGCTTGCTCTCAGGAATAAAAGGATAATTTGTGACTATATCTCTCCCTTAACAAGGGTTCCTAAAGTTGTGATGGTGCTGTAGTGGTTCCTTAACCAAAAGGCAGGGATCAGAGCTCTGCACCTGCCCAAGACTGAGAAAAGACCAAGAGCTCTCTCTAAAGCTATGCCACAAATTCCTAATTGTCAAGGTAGAAAATCAACTTACTGAAAGTGATTTTTATTTAAAATCAAGACTGAGGCAAACGATTGTGTTTTTGAAGGTATGTGATGAGTAACTTGGGGAGCATACCTCAGGGAAAATTTCTGATGGGGCCACTGTGGGCCTTCCCAGGAGAATCAGGAATTTGAGTGTAAAGAAAGACTCTTGCCAGAGAGAGTAGTTGACTAGTTGGGTTGACTTAATCTACAGTCGTGGAAAAGCAAAAACTTAGGGGAACACGGTTTTTTGTTTTTTAGTATTTCTCATACGCAGATAAATTGGTCTTACCATCTTCAGAAGGGTTAGTTGTGTAAGAGAATTGAAAGAAGAAGAAATTTCCAATAACAAATTATATGTTTATAAAATACATTACAGACAAAACTGGAGGAAATTTTATATCCATTATCAAAAGCCCAAAGAAAACAATAGAGTTTGACTTTGTGTTTGGAACTAATGGAAAGGGTAAACTCAGGAACAGCTTGTTGGGTCGCAGAACATGGGTGCAGATAACTTATCCAATTTTTACTGACAAAGATTCCCTCCATGACTGAAATTTATTCAAGATCTTCTTCACCTAGACCTTGAGTTTTGGGCTTCAGTGTTCATCCTTTTATTTCTAATTTTAGCAAGAATCCTGCTAAATGGGTTTAGGCAGAATTCCCCTTCCTCCATATCTGATCACCCTTACCATTGAGTCAAGTTCCTCATCCTTCACCATTCCCCAAGTTTTGTCAGATCGCCCTGGCCTCACTTTTCCCAAGAATCCTATTAAATCAGTGTAGCTAGAATTCCCCCTTACTCCTGATAGTTCCCCTCAGTAATTTTCTATCCACCAATCCCCAGGCTACTCCCTGGAAAAAATTCTCATTTTTCCAGGTTATATTCAGAATTCAACCAGATCTGTGCTAAGGTCTCTTTCACCAATTGCAATAGCTTTTTCTTTTTTTTTTTAATAAAATCTGTTTTTACAGCCTTAACTACCATCCAGCTCTGGTTTTCCTTTGACAGCTAGCTAATGGGAAGGCTACTCTGCACTAGATGTTGCTGTTGGAGAACAGAGTTTGCAAAACTCTCTGGGCTGGGCCTGATCAGGCACTTCTCTGAATAACTGCTTCTCCAGCAGGGCTCACCTGATACTTATTCAATGCTGTGGTTCCCCTGCAGCATTTATGGCATTAAAAGTCATTACAAATTTGAGATTAGCACAGTGGTAAAGAATTCACCTGCCAAAGCAGAAGATGCAAGAGAGATCAGGAAGATCCCCTGGAGGAAACGGCAACCCACTTCAATATCCTTGACTGGAAAATCCCATGGACAGAGGAGCCGCCAGGCTACAGTCCACGGGATTGCAAAGAGTCAGAAGTGACAGAGCATGCAGACGTACATAGATACATACTATTATAATAAGTCATAAATACAGGCATTGGAAGCTAGGGTCTTTCCCTGTAGCTAGATCTCTTATCAAACTTACTCAGTTCAGACTATGGCAGTATTCAAGGTATATTTTGCTTGAGCATCCAGGCCTTCACCAATTATTTTTAAATTACAGTATCTTTTCATACAGTTTCAGGCTGAAACTGCAAGGCTCAAATAGGAAGTGCCATCAACTCTTTCTCTTTAGCAGAGGGAAATGTGTTATAAAGTCTCTCACTGCTATCTTTTTCGTTATGCCATTAAGTGTGTGTGTGTGTGTGTGTGTGTAATAGACAGAGAAAAACAGAGACAAGGGAAGAGAGAGAAGAGCACAGGACAGGCAGTCACATCTTCATACAGATCTGGTTAATTGTAGGTTGATGTGTCTGTGTGTCTGAAATCTAGGTATAGAAGGAGAGACCAAACTCTGGTTGAGATGAACAAAAAAATTTATGAAAAATAAAATTTTCAAAATCTACAAAGTAGCTCCTTATCTGTAGAGGTCATGTCTTTGAAAATTCCTGTTGAGAAGAATGCAGAGTTGAGAAAAATAGAGTAAGTGAAGTCAGAAATTAACCAATTAAAGCTGTTAGACTTTTATATTCAAGACACAAAGCAGAGAAGACACTATTATCACGAAAGATATGATCAATGACAATTAATGAAAGCAAGTTAATAATTTGATCTGTACTGTGCTTCCTTGTTCACAATCCAACCTCTATGAAGACTCCATCTCTTCACAGCAGCTTCAGTAAGATATATGCACAGCTGTTGGATTAAACTGAGGATTTTTGTACAGGCAAAAGCATTGTTTATAGAGTCATAGTCCACAAGGTCCAGACCCAGATCAGTAATGGAGTCACAACCAAAGAGATCATTTTAAAGTAATTTAAACTCTTCACTTATATTTCTTAAAGTCCATGAAGGCGGCATATTCTACTGCAATGCTTAACATTCTCCTTCCCCACTTCATCAGCATCATTCTCATATTGTAGTTTCCATGCCTCTCCTTCCAAAATTCCTCTGAAAGTCCTCCATGAAAGTTTTAATCCTCAAGCCACATTAGTACTCAAATTGTTCTCTTTGGGCCCACATTTCTTCTTTTAATAGTTCATCATGAAAGCTCCAAAGACAAGAAAAACAAGACAGGACCTTTTTTGGAGATCTGTAGAACTGTGGTGGTGGGACCAGAGGGATAGGGAACTGACTAGATAAAGCTAGAATTTATTTTCATAAATAAGAGAGGGGAGAAAGGCCAGTATCATCCATTGTTTAAAAATTATCCATCTTTGGTCTTCCCTGGCAGTCCAGGGGTTAAGACTTCACCTTCCAATGCAAGCAGTGCACATTTGATACCTGACTGGGGAGGTGGGAAATAGATGGGGAAACAGTGGAAACAGTGTCAGACTTTATTTTGGGGGGCTCCAAAATCACTGTAGATGGTGATCGCAGCCATGAAATAAAAAGACACTTATTCCTTGGAAGGAAAGTTATGACCAGCCTAGATAGCAATATTAAAAGGCAGAGATATTACTTTGCCAACAAAGGTCCATCTAGTCAAGGCTATGGTTTTCCTGTGGTCATGTATGGACGTAAGAGTTGGACTGTGAAGAAGGCTGAGCACTGAAGAATTGATGGTTTTGAACTGTGGTGTTGGAGAAGACTCTTGAGAGTCCCTTGGACTGCAAGGAGATCCAACCGGTCCATCCTAAAGGAGATCAGTCCTGGGTATTCATTGGAAGGACTGATGCTAAAGCTGAAACTCCAGTACTTTGGCCACCTCATGTGAAGAGTTGACTCATTGGAAAAGACTCTGATGCTGGGAGGGATTGGGGGCAGGAGGAGAAGGGGATGACAGAGGATAAGATGGCTGGATGGCATCACCGACTCGATGGATATGAGTTTGAGTGAACTCCAGGAGATGGTGATGGACAGGGAGGCCTGGCATGGTGCAATCATGGGGTCTCAAAGAGTCGGACATGACTGAGCGACTTCACTTTCACTTTTCACTTTCATGCATTGGAGAAGGAAATGGCAACCCACTCCAGTGTTCTTGCCTGGAGAATCCCAGGGACGGGGGAGTCTGGTGGGAGGCCGTCTATGGGGATGCACAGAGTCAGACATGACTGAAGCGACTTAGCAAAAGCAGCAGAAGGGAGGACAGGCGTGCTGTGATTCATGGGGTTGGACATGACTGAGCGACTGAACTGAACTGAAATGAACTGGGGAGGTAAGACACCATATGCCCTGTGACCAAAAACCAAAAGAAACAATATTTGTAACAAATTTAATGAAAACTTTAAAAAAATTGCCATCTCACATTGAGAAACCTTTTTTGTTTGTTTTCTTATCCAAATGTTTAATGGTTTCCTGGCTTAGGGATATTGTCATTTACATGCCAATCCCTGGTTTATACTTTCATGTCCCGGTATTGTATCTCTGATTCATCTCCAACAGCTTCTTCTTGTCTATGACCCAGTTCACTCACACCTCTTCTAAGGACTAAGTTTTCTTCCTAACATTCAGTATATTTTCCAAGGCTGAATCGTGAAAGAAAGTGCACTTACTCTTCTATTTGACCTCTTTTTCACTTCCTTGATTTATTCTCTATTCTTTTTTATTCTCTATTTTTGTTGAAGTATAGTTGACTTATAAAATTATATTAGTTGCAAGTATACAACCTAGTAATCCTATGTTTTTATAGATTACACTCCATTTAAAATTACTTCAAAATAGTTATTCTATTTACCTGTGCTGTACAATATATCCTTGTTGCTTATTTATTTTATGCATAGAAGTCCATGTCTCTTAATCCCAAACCCTTATCTCCCCCCTCCCTGCTTCCGTCTCCACTAACCACTAGTTTGTTCTTTATATCTGTGAGTCTGTTTCTGTTTTGTCATATGCATGCTTTTGTTTTATTTTTTAGATTCCACATATAAGTGAGAACATAGAGTATTTGTCTTTGACTTATTTCATAACATGATACACTCAATATAATGAAATATTACTTAGCCTAAAAGCTTATTCTTTAATTATCAAAAGAGTAATTTGAAAAATCACACTGGCTAATTTACATGAATACATAAATAAATTTTAAATGCTTAAGTTTTGCCGAAGGAGAGTTTTTCCTGGGAAATGACTGCTGTATTTCCGAGTCTGCCTTCATTTATTCAAGTAAACTCTCAACCAAGAAGATCATGTTTTGTTCAAGGCATTGTTGCATGACTTGACCTTGGCTTGTATGGTTTGCTATGTGTTTCTTCTGCTCACTGATTGCAAATGTCCCCTTTCAGCTTACTGCAACAGCTGCTTCAACATCCTGTTCACAGCGGTGTTAGATTGCATCAAGGATCACTGAAATGCCAGAGGGCTGGCTGTGGTCCAGAATCTTGGTACTGGTGATATTATCTGGTCATTTTAGATAAAGTATGGCTTCAATTGATGGTGACGAAATGTATTAAATGTAAGATACAGTAATTATGACAAATGAGATCCTAAAAAAAATGCAACAAGTCACAATCCGCTACTGTTTTTTAGAAGTTTAGTTTGGTTAGGAATCTGAAGCCAGTGTCATAGACTACACTACCATCCAGCCCAGCTGATTTTGATGAACTGTTTCACTTAGTGCATCAATTAACAATGCATTCTGTCTGAGTCTGTATGTAGTGATAGCCTTAATTCTAATTTGGCTGATACAAATGTTCAATGCAGGCAATGTAGCAGTGATCCAATGCATGCTACATTAACCCTTCAAAGTGGTTGTTTAATGCTCAATAAAATATCCTGAACCAGTTTTTCCATAATTGCTTCCATGCTTTTTGTCATATGCCCCTGGAAGCCTGGCCAAAACATTGCATTTTGTATTTATCAATGCCTGGCCCAGCAACTTCTAAGAACTCTGCCAGTCAGAGAAGCTATCGTTTGGATAGACACTAATTGTGATCATCTGACTCCCGTTTTGAGAATGTGAATGCAACAAGAAGGCTGCAGCTAGTAAAAAAAAAAAATAAAGAAAGAAAGAAAGAAAGAAAACAACAGAAGTAGACATTAGTACAATAGAAGCAGTGGAGACAAAGCTTTGGAAGAATGGGACTGCGCAGTCCACAACCAAATAAAGACTGTCATTTACTAATGCTTCATGTAGGAAGGAATAAGGAGGCAGCCAAAGCTGAAGTTCTTGACTGGCCTTCCTAGGGATTATGGCTTATATCCATCAAAAAGTTGATGAATTTTCTTTTACAAAGCACCTTGATCACAGCAACATCTGTGATGCTGACTTTTGAAAACCTTTTTGCAAATAATAAAGAAATTGGGAAAATGTCTAAAACATTGTATATGAAATAGTTACATGTTATTTCTTAATTTTTGTGGTAAATACACATAACCTAAATTTACCATTTTAAAGTGTACAATTCAGTAGCATTAAGTGCATTAAGAACGTTGCGCAAACTAAGGAGGAGCAGAGCAGAGATGGGTAAGGTTAGTTTGAATAACTTCCTGCCCACAATTTTTATTGCTTTACAACCAGGGCTCTTGCTACTAAGGAAGACTTAAAACTCAGCAACCTCAGATATGCTGATGATACCATTCCAATGGCTGAAAGTGAAGAGGAACTAGAGAGCCTCTTGATGAGAGTGAAAAAGCTGTTGAAACTCAGCATTCAAAAAACTAAGATCATGGCATCCAATCCCATCACTTCATGGCAAATAGAAGGGGAAAAACTGAAAGCAGTGACAGATTTTATTTCCTTGGGCTCAAAAACCACTGTGGACTATGACTGCAGCCATGAAATTAAAAGACACTTGCTCTTTAGAAGAAAAGCTATGAAAACCATAGACAGCATATTAAAAAGCAGAGATATCACTTTGCTGACAAAAGGTCCATATAATCAAAGCTATGGTTTTTCCAGTAGTCATGTACAGATGTGAGAGTTGGACCATAAAGACAGCTGAACAACACAGAATTTATACTTTCAAACTGTGGGGCTGAGGAAGAGTCGAGAATCTCTTGAGCTGAAAGAGATCAAATAAGTCAATCCTAAAGAAAACCCTGAATATTCATTGGAAGGACTGATGCTAAAATTGAAGCTCCAATACTCTGGCCACCTCATGCGAAGAGCCAACTCATTAGAAAAGACCCGGATGCTGGGGGAGATTGAAGGCAAAAGGAGGAGCGGGTGGCAGAAGGTGAGATGGTTAGACAGCATCACCAACTCAATGGACATGACTTTGAGCAAACTCCAGGCCATAGGGAAGGACAGAGGAGCCTGGCATGCTGCAGTTCATGGGATCTCAAAGAGTCGGACACAACTTAGTGACTGAAAAATAACAACAAAGACTTAAAACTGCCATTTCAGAAATGTATTTGTGATAATGAAACCACTTATTTATTACTTGACTTGTGCCCTGTTCTTGTCAAACTAAAGACTAAATGTAATTTTGAGCCTAAGACTGTGCTGAAAAATATAGTTCTTGATCAAACCCACTTGGTTCATACATATTTTAACTACATACAAATGCATATATATAGTCATTCAGGAAGAAAAATCGAACTCAAATATTTTCTATTTTTACCAATAAGTGTTCATTTTGTAAAATCAGGTGCTTTTTACTTATTTGATGGGAAAGCACTTATTCAGGCAATCATAATTAGGGAATTAGAGATTTTTTAAAATATCCTTTTAATTGTAAAAATTATGTTTTTAAGAGTCATAGTGCTAGAGGGTTCTTTTGAGAGAATAAGTCCTGCATCCATAAAGCAAAGATAACTCCCCGTATTAGAGCTGTGAACATTTATACATATTCAAATTTCATGTCTATTCAACACATCTTTAGTGGTGGGTGATACTGAAGCATTTACAGCTTTGAGGCTTAGTCTTCCTTTAATCTGGAATAGAGCCTCTGCAGTTTTCTTTTGTTTTGTCGTGTTTTGTTTTTTCTTGCATGATCCTGACAATTTTTGAAGACTCTATGTAAGTTACTTTGTAGAATATTCTCAATTTGGGCTTGTCTGATGTTCTTTCACAATTAGATTCAGGTTCTCATTTTTGGCACAAATACTACAGAAGCAATGTTGGGTTTTTCCAAAGCATCGTGTCAGGAGGCATATGCTATGAACTTGCCTCATTTCCCTTAATATTAGCATTAGTTATGAGTTTAGGTAGTATCTGCCAGATTTCTCAAAATTATTTCTCTTTTAACAAATACCAAAGTATTTGAGAGGAGATACTTTGAGACTACTTAGATGTCCTATTTCTCATCACACTGGTATCCATTTGTTCTTGTATCCACTCATGATTTTTGCCTGAACTGATTGTTGCCAAATGGTTATTTTCAAACTTTACCATTGCTTCAGCATTTCACAGTTGACATTTCTAGTTAAGTTTTGCTTCCTCAGTCTTTTATCATTCCCAGATTTGATTAGTGGGAGCCCCTTTAAACTGGTTCCTAAGGACAACTTAACTTTTTATTGTGTCTAATAGGAAAGACATGAGATGGATAGATGTGGTATAATAAAAAATATATTTGATCTTTGTCCTTAGTTCCTGACACAGAGATTCTAAAACTCTTGGACTGAGTGATGTTAGTATCTTTTGTTATTTATAAAAAGCTTTTTCCCACTATACCTGGCTTCTGCTGAGATGACTTGGCAGGCCCATAGATAGCTTCCAAATAAGGACTAATAATAAGGAAATGCAAACAGGTAATGAAAGAATAGGGCTTCCCTTGCTTCCCTTTTGATTCAGCTGGTAAAGAATCCACCTGCAATGTGGAAGATCTGGGTTCAATCCCTGGGTTGGAAAGATTGTCTGAAGAAAGAAAAGATACCTACTCCAGTATTCTGGCCTAGAGAATTCCATGGACTGCATAGAGCATGGAGTGGCAAAGAGTAGGAAACGATTGAACAACTTTCACTTCCACTTTCAATGAGAGGAAAAGGACCTTCAGCATTACCCTTCAACTTCCAGGCAAGGGAGAGGGGCTGGAGAATGAGTTTAATCATCAACGGCCAATAATTTAATCAGTCACATTTATGTAATTAAATCTCAACTATTAAAACACACCACACACACACACACAGCTAAACAACAGAGTTTGGAGAGCTTCCAGGTTGGTGAACAAATTGAGGTGCTGGGAGGGTGATGTGCCTGAGAAGGCATGGACACCCCCTGCTACCCCTAACTCTTGTATCTTGCCTAATGGATCCCTTCCATGTGGATGTTCTTGTGTCATATCACTTATAATAAGCTTTTAAGTGTAAAAACAGTCTATTCCTGAGTTCTGAGAATTCTAGTTCATTCTAGTGCATTCTTGAGCCTGAATAGGGTGGAGAGTTATGACAGTTTCACAGTTTGCAGCCATGTGAGACAAAATTGTAGTTAGCCTGGGTCCATGAGACTAGGGACTGGTGTCTGAGGTGAGAGCAGTCTTGTGGAAATCAATCCTCATATCTGTAGCATGCTATGTATTCTAAGTCACCTCAGTTAGGTCCAATTCATTGTGATGCTATGGACTATAGCCTGCCAGGCTCCTCTGTCCACAGGATTCTCCAGGCCAGAATAAGGAGTGGGTTGCCAAGGGGCTTCCCTGGTGGCTCAGACTGTAAAAAGTCTGCCTACAATGCAGGACACCTGGGTTCTATCCCTGGGTTTGGAAGATCCCCTGGAGAAGGGAATGGCTACCCACTCCAGTTTTCTTGCTTGGGAAATCTTCATGGACAGAGGAACCTGGTGGGCTACAGTCTATGGGGTTGCAAAGAGTCAGACACAGCTGAGTGACTAAATCTGTAGAGTCTGATGGTAACTCTGGGTAGTTAACATGAGAATAGGATTGAATTGTAAGACACCCAGTTGGTGTCAGAGAATTGCAGAATTGCTTGATATCTGAAAGACCATGGAGTAGGGACTACCCGGTGTCCTAAGAGCTGGATACATAGCGTTTGTTTCTAATATTTAACTTAAATAACAAAACTTCTGGATAAAAAACAGGTCTATGATGAAAATAACGTCATTATTTTCATTCCTTTCTCCTTGTTCCCTGTTACTGTTCAGGGTTGTTGAGGAACAGTAACAGGGAAACAAGCGAAAAGAAATGAAAGGAAGACAGTAGGGAGCTTTACTTTTCACATCTGGTCCTCTGATGTCCTGATGTCTCTTAGGCTGTTCTCAGGATCTGATGATCCTCCTACGTCTTCACCAAATTGTCATGGAAAATAAGATGACAGATTCCAATTTTATAGCTGGATTTCGTCAATCACAAGTACGTAAAAATGAGAGAGACACTGACAAGCTGGATGTGACTCCTGGCCAAACCTCATTTCCTTAATTGGACTTGCTAGAAGTGCAATTTTTATTCAAAAATGAGTCAAGGGATTTTCTTTATGTACATTAAGTCATAAAGCAAACTGTTCATGGTATTTAGGCTAACATGATAAGTTAGCAAACTTGGAGAATTACTTAAAAGAGTGCTGATAGTGCATTTTAAAAGTGGCCACAGTATGTCTGTCCAGGGGAAATGCAACACAAGGATTTCATCAGTTCATTGAGCTCATAACTACATACATGATTATGTAGTTTTGACTATTATGGAGATTGATTTCTTCTTCTAGAGAAGAGAGGAGGCTGAGTCCTACAACGAGCAAGACATTATACAAAACAGGGCTACTTTTAAGGGTAGGGTAAAATTGCTTTGGTTGTTATTAAAACATAATGGCCTCTAAAGAAAGTGTCCTGGAATGGAAAGGACAGAGTTTCCCTAATATCCCCAAATTTGCTGCTCCTAGAGTGATAGTCACACCCTTGCTAGCTTAAGAAAAGCTGTTGGATTAGCAGATTAAATGATGCTACTTTGGTTAATCAAATTTAAGTAGATGTGATTGGTTTTCCATACCAAGCTCCTCTTGTTCCTATAATACACCAGACAAGCTCTTCCCTAGGACTTTTTACTCTCTGTTCCCTTTACATAGAACATTCTTCCCAGAGGTATCTGCCTAGATTAGTCAGCTTGGGATGCTATATATGTAAAATGCCATATACCGGGAGGCTTAAGCAACAGTTATTTTTATTTCTTACAGTTCTGGAATCTGGGAGGTCTGAAATCAGGTGCAGATCTGTGTCTGCTATGAATCCCTTTCCTGATATGCACATAGCTACTTTCTCACTTTGGGAAAGAGAGAGAAAGAGAGGCCTTTGGTCTCCTCTTTTATAAAGGCACTAATCCCAAGACGCAGTCTCCACCCTCATGACCTCATTTTAACCTAATTAACCTCCCCAAAGCCCTACCTCCAAATCCCGTCACACTGGGGATTAAGGACTTCAACATACGAAGCCCCATTTGGGCGGACACATTAAGTCTATAATTTTTAGTCTATAGCATAGTTTCTAGGCAAGTTTTAATTGCTCCAGGTGAGCCTACTTCCTTCTTCTTCTTCATTTCTTATTGTCAACATCTTCATATGATCTTTCTTTGATTATCTCTTCCTAACTCTAAAGGGCATATGGGTAAAAGACCAGCTGGATTCAGATTGTGAGCTTAGGACTAATGGAAAGGAAAGGGAAAATATTTCAGTTCCTTTTCCCTGGCCTTTTCAATTTTTAATTCTATGGGCTTTGAGAACAGCACACTAGAAATTACCAGAAGTAAACTTATATAGCTTGCCCAACGAGCTGTTACAGGAATTTTTAATGAGAAATGTTATCTCCTGTGAATTTCACTGAACCACTGAAATACAGTCTAATAATATCTTCTAAGGATACCAACTTTAAAGCAGGGAACTACTTCTTAAGAAAATGTCTTTTGCTATGTTTTAATGTATATTAATGTATAATATGTTTAGCATACTTAATGTATGTTAATGCAATTTAAATTACAGCAAATAAAATTAGTCACAAGAATCAATTAATTTATACTATTGTCCATTTATTCTAATATATGCATTTAGGACAATTTTAGGTCATTAATTATTATTTATTCAGGTTTTGAAATTTAATATCTGCTCAATAATTCTGCAAATCAATGTACAATACAGTTCATTTACATAATCTGCATTTTATTTGTAATTTCTGTTTTAGAGAATTAATAAACAATGTTTTGTTCTAAAAGTAGCAGATGAATTACCATATTCCTTGTATTATGCTTATAGAATTCTATCATTAATCATGACACTCTGGTTCAATCAGTTATACAATAATAATTTTACCACATTCTTATATAAGTATCCTGGCTTAAAGATTTCTGTGCCATTGATTATTTCACTGTTATATAAATTCCTTTGTCTCAAGGAAAACCCAAACTTCAATAAATAAGTGCAAGAAACCCATACTTTAATAAACTAAGAGTACTTACTTTTAACAAATGTAAACAATAACCTCCTACATGTAAAACTTTTCCATTAAAGTAAATCTGGAGTAGAGAGTCCCAGTCTATGGCCAAGTAAAAATAATCTTAAGGAAAACAAGTGGAAAAGTACAGCTTGGAAAAACAAGAAGTTTCATCATTATTGCTAACCACATAATATACATTTCCATGAAGTTAATGTTTTCCTCCTATTTCCACACATATTTTATCCAAGAGAAGTATATAAAACTTCTGACTTTGAAAAGGCCTACACTGACAAGTGTGATGTTATTAAACTTCAAAGTGAAAGTTGCTCAGTTGTGTCGGACTCTTTGTGACTCCATGGAGTCCATGGAATTCTCGAGGCAGGATACTAGAATGGGTTTCCTTTCCCTAGCCTTTCCCTTCTCCAGGGGATCTTCCCAACCCAGGGGCTGAACCCAGGTCTCCCACATTGCAGGCATATTCTTTACCAGCTGAGCCACAAGAGAAGCCCAAGAATACTGGAGTGGGTAGCCTATCCCTTCTCCAGCGGATCTTCCAGACCCAGGAATTGAACTGGGGTCTTCTGCATTGCAGGTGGATTCTTTACCAACTGAGCTTTGAGGTTTATTAAACTTCAAAAGGAGCAAGCAATCCTCTAAGTTCACCAACTATTCACTGAGAATAAAACTGTTTACTAATTCCTTGATGATTTAATTGAGAAGTATATTTTAGTTGTACTTGCATTTTTTGGGTTCTTGTCTGACTGAACGGTAAAGACTAGGAGTGGCCAGAATCAGAATTTATATAAATCACTGAAGCCAAAAATACAGGCCTGGCTCATCTACAGTTGAAAAATAGAGACGCCCACTTCAGGAGACATAAAATAGTGTCTAGTAATGGACAACAGATCATATCATTTTACTATGTGGTAGATAGACCCACTCTAGTATTCTTGCCTGGAGAATCTCAGGGACGGGAGAGGCTGGTGGGCTGCCATCTATTGGGTCGTACAGAGTCGGACACGACTGAAGCGACTTAGCAGCAGCAGCAGATAGACCCTAGAGCTTCCCAGGTGGCATCAGTTCAGTTCAGTTCAGTCGCTCAGTCGTGTCCGACTCTTTGCGACCCCATGAATCGCAGCACGCCAGACCTCTCTGTCCATCACCAACTCCTGGAGTTCACTCAGACTCATGACCATTGAGTCCATGATGCCATCCAGACATCTCATCCTCTGTTGTCCCCTTCTCCTCCTGCCCCCAATCCCTCCCAGCATCAGAAAAGAGTCAATTTTTTCGCATGAGGTGGCCAAAGTACTGGAGCTTCAGCTTTAGCATCATTCCTTCCAAAGAAGTCCCAGAGTTGATCTCCTTCAGAATGGACTGGTTGGATCTCCTTGCAGTCCAAGGGACTCTCAAGAGTCTTCTCCAACACCACAGTTCAAAAGCATCAATTCTTCGGTGCTCAGCCTTCTTCACAGTCCAACTCTCACATCCATACATGACCACAGGAAAAACCATAGCCTTGACTAGACGGACCTTAGTCAGCAAAGTAATGTCTCTGCTTTTGAATATGCTATCTAGGTTGGTCATAACTTTTCTTCCAAGGAGTAAGGGTCTTTTAATTTCATGGCTGCAGTCACCATCTACAGTGATTTTGGAGCCCCCCCCAAAATAAAGTCTGACACTGTTTCCACTGTTTCCCCATCTATTTCCCATGAAGTGATGGGACTAGATGTCATGATCTTTGTTTTCTGAATGTTGAGCTTTAAGTGAACTTTTTCACCCTCCTCTTTCACTTTCATCAAGAGGCTTTTCAGCTCCTCTTCACTTTCTGCCATAACGATGGTGTCGTCTGCATATCTGAGGTTATTGATATTTCTCCCAGCAATCTTGATTCCAGCTTGTGTTTCTTCCAGTCCAGCGTTTCTCATGATGTACTCTGCATAGAAGTTAAATAAGCAGGGTGACAATATACAGCCTTGATGTACTCCTTTTCCTATTTGGAACCAGTCTGTTGTTCCATGTTTGGTGTCATCTGCATATCTGAGGTTATTGATATTTCTCCCAGCAATCTTGATTCCAGCTTGTGTTTCTTCCAGTCCAGCGTTTCTCATGATGTACTCTGCATAGAAGTTAAATAAGCAGGGTGACAATATACAGCCTTGACGTACTCCTTTTCTTATTTGGAACCAGTCTGTTGTTCCATGTCCAGTTCTAACTGTTGCTTCCTGACCTGCATACAGATTTCTCAAGAGGCAGGTCAGGTGGTCTGGTATTCTCATCTCTTTCAGAATTTTCCAGTTTATTGTGATCCACACAGTCAAAGGCTTTGGCATAGTCAATAAAGCAGAAATTGATGTTTTTCTGGAACTCTCTTGCTTTTTCCATGATCCAGCGGATGTTGGCAATTTGATCTCTGGTTCCTCTGCCTTTTCTGAAACCAGCTTGAACATCAGGGAGTTCACGGTTCACGGCATAGTGGTAAAGAATCTGCTTGCCAATGCTGAAGTGAAGTGAAGTGAAGTCACTCAGTCGTGTCCGACTCTTTGTGACCCCATGGACTATAGCCTACCAGGCCCCACTGTCCATGGGATTTTCCAGGCAATAGTACTAGAGTGGATTGCCATTTCCTTCTCCAGGGGATCTTCCCAACCCAGGAATCGAACCTGGGTCTTCCGCATTGTAGACAGACGCTTTACTGTCTGAGCCACCAGGGAAGTCAATGCTAGAGATGCAAGAGACGGAAGTTCAATCCTTGGGTCTGGAATATCCCCTGGAGAAGGAAATGACAACCTACTTGCATACTCTTGTCTGAAAAATCCCATGGACAGAGGAGACTGGTGGGCTACACTGTTGGACACGACTGGGCAACTGAGCACATACACCCCCAAGGATTCTCTCTCCTGACAGTCAGTCCCTTATGTATTCTCCTCCCACACTGAATCAGGGCTGCTATGAATGAAAAACAGAGGAGGACAGAGGTGACAGTGTGGGTCTTCTGAGGTTGGTTTATAAAGGGCCCTGTGGATTCTGCTTTGTTCTCTTGGATTGCTTGTCTGAGGGTAACCAGCCATTATGCAGTTAGGAACACTCAAGATCCATGGATCTTGGAAAGGTCCATGTGGAACAAAACCAAGATTTGCTACCAAAAATTGGTACCAATTTACCATCCACGTGAGACAGCCTTCTTGGAAGCAGGTCTCCCGGCCTCACACAAGCCTTCAGATGACTGAAGCCCCAGCAGATATTCTGACAACCTCCTGAGAGACCTTGAAACAGAATTGCTGCCTGTCAAGAGTCCCTTGGACTGCAACAAGATCCAACCAGTGCAGGACTGGAAAGGAAATCAGTCCTGAATATTCATTGGAAGGACTGATGTTGAAACTCCAATACTTTGGCCACTTAATGCAAAGAGCTGACTCATCTGAAAAGACCCAAATGCTAGGAAAGATTGAAGGTGGGAGAAGAAGGGGATGAGAGAAGATGAGATGGTTGGATGGCATCACTGACCCAATGAGCATGAGTTTGAGTCAACTCTGGGAGTTGGTGATGGACAGGAAGGCCTGGCGTGCTGCAGTCCATGGGGTCACAGAGAGTCGGACATGACTGAGCAACTGAACTAAACTGAACTGACTGGACTGAAGCAGCTCTTCAATTCCTGACAAAGAAATTGTGAGAGATAGCAACTATTTACCAGTGTTTGAATTGATGCTTTTGAACTGTGATGTTGGAGAAGACACTTGAGAGTCCCTTGAATTGCAGGGGATTGTTCCAGTCAATCTTAAGGAAATCAGTCCTGAATATTCAGTGGAAGGACTGATGCTGAAGCTAAAGCTCCAATACTTTGGCCACCTGATGCAAAGAAATGACTCACAGGAAAAGACCCTGATGTTGGGCAAGACTGAAGGCAGGAGGAGAAGGAGATGACAGAGGATGTGATGTTTGGATGGCATCACTGACTGGATGACGTCACTGACTCGATAGACATGAGTTTGAGCAAGCTCTGGGAGTTGGTGATGGACAAGGAAGCCTGGCATGCTATAGTCCATGGGATAGCAGTCAGACATGACTGAGCAACGAACTGAACTGAAGTCACTAAGTTTTCATTTGTAGTTAAACAATAAAAAGTGCATATTCTAATCATTATAAGACAGTAAAGAGGCAAACAGAACAGTAACAGTCAATTAACAGTTCAGCTTGGTTCACTCACTCAGTCGTGTCTGACTCTTTGCAGCCCCATGAATCACAGCACGCCAGGCCTCCCTGTCCATCACCAGCTCCCGGAGTTCACCCACACTCATGTCTATCGAGTCAGTGACGTCATCCAGCCATCTCATCCTCTGTTGTCCCCTTCTCCTCCTGCCCCCAATCCTTCCCAGCATTAGGGTCTTTTCCAATGAGTCAATTCTTCACATGAGGTGGCCAAAGTATTGGAGTTTAAAAAGCTTCAGCATCAGTCCTTCCAGTGAACACCCAGGACTGATCTTCTTTAGAATGGACTGGTTGGATCTCCTTGCAGTCCAAGGGACTCTCAAGAGTCTTCTGCAACACCATAGTTCAAAAGCATCAATTCTTCGGTGCTCAGCTTTCTTCACAGTCTAACTCTCACATCCATATATGACCACTGGAAAAAATCATAGCCTTGACTAGATGGACACTTGCTGGCAAAGTAATATCTCTGCTTTTGGATATGCTATGTAAATTGGTCATAACTTTCCTTCCAAGGAGTGTCTTTTAATTTCAAGGCTGCAATCACCATCTGCAGTGATTTTGGAGCCCCCCCCAAAATAAAGTCTGACACTGTTTCCACTGTTTCCCCATCTATTTCCCATGAAGTGATGGGACCAGATGCCATGATCTTTGTTTTCTGAATGTGGAGCTTTAAGCGAAGTTTTTCACTCTCCTCTTTCACTTTCAACAAGAGGCTTTTTAGTTCCTCTTCACTTTCTGCCATAAGGGTGGTGTCATCTGCACATCTGAGGTTATTGATATTTCTCCCGGCAATCTTGATTCCAGCTTGTGTTTCTTCCAGCCCAGCATTTCTCATGATGTACTCTGCATAGAACTTAAATAAGCAGGGTGACAATATACAACCTTGACGTACTCCTTTTCTTATTTGGAACCAGTCTGTTGTTCCCATGTTCAGTTCTAACTGTTGATTCCTGGCCTGCATACAGGTTTCTCAAGAGGCAGGTCAGGTGGTCTGGTATTCCCATCTCTTTCAGAATTTTCCACAGTTGATTGTGATCCACACAGCCAAAGGCTTTGACATAGTCAAGAAAGCAGAAATTGATGTTTTTCTGGAACTCTCTTGCTTTTTCCATGATCCAGCGGATGTTGGCAATTTGATCTCTGGTTCCTCTGCCTTTTCTAAAACCAGCTTGAACATCTGGAGGTTCACGGTTCACATATTGCTGAAGCCTGGCTTGGAGAATTTTGAGAACTACTTTGCTAACGTGTGAGATGAGTGCAATTGTGTGGTAGTTTGAGCATTCTTTGGCATTGCCTTTCTTTGGGATTGGAATGAAAACTGACCTTTTCCAGTCCTGTGACCCCTGCTGAGTTTTCCAAATTTGCTGGCATATTGAGTGCAGCACTTTCACAGCATCATCCTNAGTGCAATTGTGTGGTAGTTTGAGCATTCTTTGGCATTGCCTTTCTTTGGGATTGGAATGAAAACTGACCTTTTCCAGTCCTGTGACCCCTGCTGAGTTTTCCAAATTTGCTGGCATATTGAGTGCAGCACTTTCACAGCATCATCCTTCAGGATTTGAAATAGCTCAACTGGAAATCCATTACCTCCATTAGCTTTGTTTGTGGTGATGCTCTCTAAGGCCCACTTAACTTCACATTCCAGGATGTCTGGCTCTAGGTGAGTGATCACACCATCATGATTATCTGGGTCATGAAGATCTTTTTTGTACAGTTCTTCTGTGTATTCTTGCCACCTCTTCTTAATATCTTCTGCTTCTGTTAGGTCCGTACAATTTCTGTCCTTTATTGAGCCCACCTTTGCATGAAATGTTCCCTTGGTATCTCTAGTTTTCTTGAGGGGATCTCTAGATCCTCATTCTGTTGTTTTCCTCTATTTCTTTGCCTTGATTGCTGAGGAAGGCTCTTTTTTAAATCTCTTCTTGCTATCTTGGAACTCTGCATTCAGATAGAAATATCTTTCACTGAAAGCACAAGAGCCACTGTGAAAGTGACTGAGATCTGTGGCACAAGCTCAAAGTGACATTAGCAGCAAGGACTTTAAGAAAGAAATGCCTGAATACATCCTATTGAAAATGTGCTTTGACCACAGTAGTATGGGGGAGGGAAAGTGCAGATGAGAGACTAGCAATTTATGGAGAGAAATATAAGCCTCAGGCTCTGAATTAGTCATAATCATAAGAACTCTTCTAACATGTGTATAATATAAATATAAATATAAATTACTCCACTTGCTGTTTCAGATGGAACTGTAATACAATTTCTGTAAGTCATGCTCCTCTTTGTCCTGACCTCTTGTCCTGAGTTTGGGCTTTTTTTCCAAGAGTTTTTTTAAGTCATTGTAAAACAGGAACTATTTTAAAGTTGCAATTTCTTGATCTGTAAATTAACAAAAATTTACAATAAGGGTGTTTGATTCTTTTAATTCCTGCTGTGTTTATAAAATAGAAGTATTTACAGAAACAATATATTCCTTTTGTGTTTTAAATTTCAAGGAATTTAGTTGTTACTTTCTGAGCTTCCCAGGACCTGCTAAATGGATTGCACTCTCCAAAAATCACCTGGATTTTAAAAATACTCTTTACTCTGTTTCTCATTCAAACATCATATTGTCCTATTCTCACTTAGCTATTAAGAAATAATAAATAAATCCATTCTTAAAATATACTCATTTCTAACATCTCCCAAGGGATAGGCATTTTTATAAGTATAAGAAGAACACGTTTAATCGTGGTTTGTTTATGAAAAAACAACTTTTGGAAGGAAAGCCTTCCCACGTGGACATTTTCCAAACCCTGCCTGAACTCAGGCCTGGGTGTGAGTGAGGATCAGCAGGGAATTAATATTTGGACAAATGAGAACATTTGGACCAGTTAAGCTTTGGAATAAGGAAAGAGTGACACAGAATTGTGTTAATTCAAGTCATAGAGATTTTCATTCCTGCCTACCTTTCTCCACAGACCAGCACTTAAGGAAATTATACTCTTTATACACCTAAAAATACAATGGAATATAAACTAACTTCCTCCTCTCTCCCTCCCTTCCTCTTTCTTTTTCTCTTTCTTTCTGCCAATTTTTTTTTCTTGCCTATCTTCACTTTAATATACAAACTTGCTCTTTGATTTCTGTCAAAAAATATTTAAAAGGCTATTTAAAACATATTTGGAGTTTCTGGTTACCATTAATTGAGTGTTTACCACATGGTAGGTATTATATTAAATTTTTCATCAAAGGTAGTCAAGTATGTATTATCACCCTCACTTAACAAGTAGGGAAATAGGAGTTTGGAGGAGAGAGCAAAGAAATGATTGTCAGTGTCACAGTGACAGTGTAAGTTAGCCCTGGGATTGGTCCCAGGTCTGCCCAGTTCCAATGTCCATGATTTTCATGACTACACTATAAGCTGGGGGAAATGCAGCTGTTGTAGTGCTTACAGATGTCAGGCCTTCCTCTGAGAACTTTATATTTAGGTACTCTTTTATTCTTCACAATAGCCTTATGAAGTAGGAACTATTAACCCCAGTTTACAGACAAATAAACTGAGGCAAAGACAGACTAGTAATAGTCAATAAGTTGTGGAGAAGACATTTGATCCCATGCTGTCCAATTCCTAAGCACATACTACAAATCAATGCATCAACAAAAGTTAAAAGATTAAAAAAAAACACAGTATATTTTGAAGACACTTCAATACAAAACATTTTAAGAAAAATTAAAGTTAAAATTTGTCTCTAAATCTATTATCATAGCAATAAAAGCAATAAATGATGTCTTATCAATAGCTTCGAATAAGAATCTGAAGGGAACTTCAATTCTTTAGAGGGACTTTCCTGGTGGTTCAATGACTAAGACTGTTTGTATTCTCAATTCAGAGTGTCTGTGTTTAAAACCTGGTCAGGGAACTAGAGTTTGCATGCTGCACCAAAGGTTGAAGATTGCTTATGGCACAACTAAGACCCAGTGCCAGACACGACTGAGCGACTTCACTTTCACTTTTCACTTTCATGTATTGGAGAAGGAAATGGCAACCCACTCCAGTGTTCTTGCCTTGAGAATCCCAAGGATGGGAGACCCTGGTGGGCTGCTGTCTATGGGGTTGCAGAAAGTCGGACACGACTGAAGCAACTTAGCAGTAGCAAGACCCAGTGCAGCCAAATAAATTTTAAAACAAAGCAAAAGAATCAGGCCTTGGAGACATTTCATTATTTTAATAATTAAAAAGTAAGCTTTCAAAATTGGATTATACTTTTTGAAAGGTTCAAATGGTTTTTATTTTTTAAGATTTTATTTATTTTTATTTTATATTGGAATATAGTTGATTAACAGTGTTGTCTTAGTTTCAGATGTACTGCAGAGTAATTCAGCTATGCATAGACATGCATCTATTCTTTTTCAAAATCTTTTCCAATTTTAGGTTACTAGAGAGTGTTACGGAGAAGGCAATGGCACCCCACTCCAGTACTCTTGCCTGGAAAATCCCATGGACGGAGGAGCCTGGTAGGCTGCAGTCCATGGAGTCGCTGAGAGTTGGACACGACTCAGTGACTTCACTTTCACTTTTCACTTTCATGCATTGGAGAAAGAAATGGCAACCCACTCCAGTGTTCTTGCCTGGAGAATCCCAGGGATGGCGGAGCCTGGTGGGCTGCTGTCTATGGGGTCGCACAGAGTTGGACACGACTGAAGCAACTTAGCAGCAGCAGAGGGTGTTAAGCAGAGTTCCCTGTACTATTCATAGGTACTTATTGGTTATTGCCTTTAAATATAGCAGTGTATACATGTCAGTCCCAAACTCTCAATCTGTCCCTCTCCTCCATCCTTCCCTCTGGTAACCATAAGTTTGTTCTCTAAGTCCAGTCTGTAAGTCTGTTCTGTTTTGTATGTAAGTTCTCTATCACTTTTTAGATTTCACATACAAGTGATAGTGTATATTTGTCTTTCTCTGACTTACTTCACTTAGTACGGTAGCCTCCAGGTTAATTCACATTGCTGCAAGTGGCATTATTTCATTCTTTTTTAATGGCTGACAGTGTATATATGTGCTCATTTTTATCCATTCATCTGTTCGTAGACATTTAGATTGCTTCCATGTCTTGTCTATTGTAAATAGTGCTGCAGTCAACCTTGGGGTACATGTATCCTTTCAACCAGATTTTTCTCCATGTATATATCTTGGAGTGGGATTCAAAATTGCATTGTATTTTAATTCATTTAAAGCAATTGCAAAGATGAGTCTTCAAAACTTGCGTCTTTCACTGCACACACAAATAAAACATTAAGTTAAAATTTACCCTTTCAACTTTCACTTGTCTAAGGCTTGATCATTGTTAAAGACCTTTATGCTAACAAGAATAGATAATGATAATGTAAGTTAATTCAAACAAATTTTTGAAAAAATGGAAATTAAATGGTTAATACCTGATAATGGCTTTGTACGCTATAAGAAAACAAAAAGGAAATTATGACTAATTCAGCTGTAAATTAAATGAACTAAAAGAAGGTCTATATTTCTCTAAATCTGGGCTAAAAGTCAAGTTTGAAGATACACGGAAATTCCTTTTTCCTGTTGATGAACCAAGTAATGAATAATTTTGATTTTGAAATAGATAAGTTGACACCCACAATTTATTTCTTTGCTTAAAAGTAGATGCATTGTTTAAAGTAAATTTTTCCATAAGAAAGACATATTCATGATAAAGAACTACTTATTCAATATTAATCATCATCAAATTGCATATATTGACATAGCTGTCTTTAAGAGTCTGCAATGAAGATGGTTAACACGCTTACTATTCAGAAAAGAATGTATGACTGCATAATGCTAAAAAGCAGATTGCGTGTCATTGTGTGTTTATAATGTAGGCAGGGAAGGGAAGGAAGGAGGAGAGAGGAGAGGCACAGATCCTACTGGAGCTAAGTTTATGTAACTGGTTAAGATTTTAAGAGAAGGTAAAAGATTTTCTTTAATAATTTAATGACCTTGATTTTAAAGCTCTGAGTTTTAAAGAAATGAGAAGGATAATCCATTTGAACAAATAACTCTTCAAGAAAGGAAAAAAAAAAAAAACTCGGAAAAGATAACTTTAAACGATATGGACACACATAGGTCATCATGGACTCTTATTCTATCAGATTATACTTCATGGTGTTAAAATGTGAATGGGAGAGAGAAAGAAAGCAGTTCCTTCCACGAAGAAAAGTTAATTGGGAGCACTCATATGGGAAAATCTTGTCTTATGTTTGATATATCAGCTGAAATATATCCAAAATACTAAATCAAGAGCTGGAGTTAAGAAATCAGAGAGATTATACTTGACTCCGGGGATTTGAAACTAAGAAAAGTTCATGGTCAGTGATCTCCTTTAATGTAAATGAGAAAGAGTTAAATAGAAATTATTGCTGCTAGGGAGGAAACAATTTTTTCAATATCTTATGCTTCTTAAAATTATGTTCTAAGTCTAGTTTTCTTGGCAAATCACTAAAAAAAATAAAGAGGAAACACTGAAACCAGAAAACAAAAATGTGATCAGAACTAAATGTCAACATGCTTTTCAAATCATGAGTGAAGTAGAATACATTAGTCTATTAGATTAGCTGTAAAATAATAACCAACCAGATACATGAAGCATAGTTAAAATGATTCAAGGAAGGCTGCAAGAAAAAAAGCAAACAGATACTAATCATGTGGGGAAAAGTGAATTTTGTGATATTAATATTAGGCAATTACTAAGTCAAAGCAAAAAATATTAAAGAAAAAAGATACTTTAAAATAATAAAAAATACAATTATAGTAAATATCTCTTAAGGATCTTTACGCACCAAAAAACAGCTTCAAAATTTAAAAAGTCAAAACTGTAGGAAATCCCACAACTTTTCAAAAATTCCTTTAAGCATTTACAAAAACTTACCATTTGTTAAGCTACAAAAATCCAATAAATTCTAAAGTGTAGAAACAAACACGGGGCAAATTGTTGTTCTTGTTCAATCACTAAGTCGTGTCCAACTCCGTGTGACGACATGGACTGAGCACGCCAAGCTTCCTCTTCCTTTGCCATCTCCCAGAGTTTGCTCAAACTATATCCATTGAGTCAGTGATGCCATCCAACCATCTCATCCTCTGCTGTCCCCTTCTCCTCCTGCCTTCCGTCTTCCCCAGCATCAGGGTCTCTTTCCATAAGTTGGCTCTTCACATTGGGTGGCCAAAGTATTGGTGCTTCAGCTTCAGCATCCGTCCTTCCAGTGAATATTCAAGGTTGATTTCCTTTAGGATTGACTGATTTGATCTCCTCGCACAAATTATATGATCACAAAGTAGTAAAATTAGAAGTCAACAAAAATAGAAAACAACAGCAACATAAAATCCTCACAACCATTTGGAAATTCAAAATCATCTGGTAAAACAATATGAAAATCAAAATTTTATAATGTATGCAATGCATAATAATAACAATGAAAAATAAAGCACTGCTTAAAGGAAATGCTAGCATTATGCAAGTGCATTGCTACACAAGAATGAATAAAAATAAATGTTTTAATCTTGAGAATTTGGAAAGGAGCAATCAAATACAATGAAAAAGAAAAATTCTTTCAGTAAGATTTTTGGTTGAAACCAATATATGTGAAGTCTGATAAATTTAGGTAATTAATGAATTTTTCAGAGGAAACCTTAAGTAGCTCACCAACTCTCTGGCAGGGCCTATGAACCAAGCTTGAAAGCTAAGATCAATATAAAACATCACAGCACTGAACTGAACATACAGTCACCACTGCTAAGTATGGGAAGTGGAGATTGTACCACCGGCTCTGCAAGTTGCAAGTATTGGATGTGGACACCACCACCCTTATCAGAATGAATCCCTCATAGAGTTGGCTTCATCATTAACTTCTAATTTCTGATTTGGTCTACTATGGGTTCATGTTATGGGCAGAGCTGAGATCATGTTGAAAGGAAATCTGGGAAAGCAATCATCTACATGGCTTTTATTCTCATAAGATAAAGAGTTCCCCAAACATAGGCAATAGATTCAAGACAACTCAAAAATATAACAAATATCACCACAGCCCAATGCATTAGTTTCCCAACATTGCACACTCTTTTCCAAGGCTGAACTTCTGAAAATAACATCAATAAGAGCAACCTAGGGCTTCCCTGGTGACTCAGTGGTAAAGAATCTGCCTGCCAATGCAAGAGGCTTGGGTTGGATCCTTGGGTCAGGAAGATCCCCTGGAGAAGGAAATGGCAAACAGCTCCAGTATTTCTTGCTTGGGAAATTCCTTGGACAGAGGAGCCTGGCGGGCTACAGTCCATGGGGTCACAAAAGAGTCAGACACAACTTAGCAACTAAACAACAAACAAAAAAGCACAACCTAAGATAATGCAACATAATTACATTATCCCCTCATATCACTGAAAACAAATTCACCCTCTACTTAAAAAGGGACCCTCTAAAATCTTATAAATGACTACATCTAAACCAGCAAATGGGCTTCCCTAGAGGCTCAGATGGTAAAGAATCTCCCTGTAATGTGTGAGACTTGGGTTCAATCCCTGAGTCAGGAAGATCCCCTGGAGAAGGGAATGGCTACCCACTCCAGTATTCTTGCCTGGAAAATTCCATGGACAGATGGGCCTGGCTGGGTATAGTCCATAGAGTCACAGAATCAGACACAACAGAGCAACTAACACTTTCACTTCTCAAGCCAGCAGAGTCAGGCTAGAAGTCAAATATTTGGGAAGAGGGTCACTCCTACTTAAATTACATTCCAGGGCTCACATATTGGAGAAGAGGCACTATATATGGGTCCCTGGTTTAGAGCAAATAGTGTATCCTGTAAGATAATACAAGAGATCTGAATCTTCAGCTGGCCATTCTACTAATCCATAGGGACAGATTCTTTTAGAATTGTTCTTAAGACTTGTGAATCCCATGAATCAAAACTGACTTTATTCCCTAAGGAAAAACTCACTGCCATTCTAACTTGGAAGATTTCCAGTATACTCACTCTATCACAAAGTTGGCTGTTGCTGTCGAATTTGACACATAGTTGTGGCAGTGACCAACTCAGCCTTGATGAGAAAAGTTCTTGTGGTTGAGCCTAGGCAAAATCTCTGTCCTTGCCCAGTGCCCACTGATATCCACAGAACTGAGTATCTTGCTCATCTAATTACAGAAAGTTTACTTTGCCATGGAGGTCTTTTGTGAACATTCATACGAGACACAAGTATTCTCACATGTTGAATCATTACCCCAAACCTTTTATTACCAACCTCCCCAACCATCTTTTTCCGAGTTCCAGGTCATTTAGTCAAACCATTAGGCATATCTGACATCAAACTGACATGTCTAATTCCTTACCTTCAGTGCTCCCAAGCCACAGTTTTTAATTAGCATTGCTTCCATTCTGTTCAGTCTCCCCAGCCATAGCCTGTCGCAATATTTCATCTTTCATTTGACTTTATCACAGGAGGAATTCTCAGTAGCATGATGATATTACAAATAGGTTTAACACCACCCCACTTATCACTCTCTGACCACTTAATAACCAATTTCAAAATTCTATTTTGAGAAGATGTCTTTTAGGGTTGCTTCTGGTACCAACAGTTTCAGCTTGGGTTTTCCAGAAAGCAGAGCTTATGGTTAAATGGAATTATACTATTCCTATCCAGAAAGCAGAGCCTATGGTTAAATGGAATTATACTATTCCTATACCATTAAGAAATTAACATGTGTGCTAAGTCGCTTCAGTCATGTCCAACTCTTTGCAACCCTATGGACTGTAGCCTGCCAGGCTCCTCTATCCATGGAATTCTCCAAGCAAGTATACTGGAGTGGGTTGTCACACCCTACTCCTGGGAAGCTTCTTGATTGAAGGATTAAACACACGTCTCTTGCGACTCCTGCATTAGCAGTTGGATTCTTTAGCACTAGTGCCGCCTGGGAAGCCCATTAAGGAATTATTCTGTTATACTATTCCATTTATTAAGGAATAAAATCTGAGGGAGCAGAGATAAGAGAAAAAAAGCAATTTGGGAAGGAAAGAGAGGAGATAGGAGAATGAAATTTTTGACCTGGCCACTGCTTGTAGTCAAGAAGTGTAAAAAAATGTGCATTCCCATATAATCATTTGGTGGTTGGGAGGTGAAAAATCCATTAGTTGCTGTCTTTCAGTGGTCAAAGATTTTCCCCATAGTTCATTAAGTGCTCTGAAATTCCAGGGTGTGCATGCAGAGGCGTGATAATAGAGCAGAAGCAGGAACTAAGAGGCATGCAGCATGGGCTGGAGATAAGAACTGCGCAGTATAGGTGAAAGGGATGAAGAACATCGTGTGAATACCATGCACACCTGTCTGGTTGTTTAGTGGTGAGGTCCACCAATGCTTAAGCAGCTTAGAACACATGACACCAAGGGCTCTGAAGTTGTTTATACATGGTGTCCGATACACAAGGACACTAAAATATCTGTAAGTTCTTGATATTCAGGTCTTGGCAATGAAGTGTTAGCCGCTCAAATGTGTCCAGCTCTTTGCGACCCCATGTGCTGTAGCCTGCCAGTCTCCTCTGTCCATGGGCTTTTCCAGGCAAGAATCCTGGTAGATATCCATTCTCTTCTCCAGAGGATCTTCCCAATCCAGAGAATGAACTTGGGTCTCCTGCATTTCCATTTCTTCACCGCCTGAGCCCACCAGTGAAGCCTGTCTTGGCAATATTATTTCACTAATATAGTGAGCCAACATAATTTCTAGTAAGATGTTGAGATAATCACTGTCTCTATGGATCATATTGTGGCATGGAGCTAAAGTAAGAAAGGTGCACTGTTATCCCTTCTAGATGAAAGGTAACTTCTGATGTTCTCACTGGAGATACAGAAAAAAGCATTCACAGATTCAGTAGCTGCATACCAGGTGCTGAGAGATGGACTGTCTCCTGGAAATAGACCACATTTGAAACAACAGTAGCAATTAGTATTACCACAGAATTAAACTTACCAAAATCTGTTTTCATTCTTGCAAACAAATTTGTCTTTGGCTAAGTGACAGTATGACGAGAATCACAAGCACTAAGTATCTAACTGCTGCTGCTGCTAAGTCACTTCAGTCGTGTCCGACTCTGTGCGACCCCATAGACGGCAGCCCACCAGGCTCCCCTGTCCCTGGGATTCTCCAGCAAGAACACTGGAGTGGGTTGCCGTTTCCTTCTCCAATGCATGAAAGTGAAAAATGAAAGAAGTTGCTCAGTCACGTCCGACCCTTAGTGACGTCATGGACTGCAGCCTACCAGGCTCCTCCATTCATGTGATTTTCCAGGCAAGAGTACTGGAGTGGGGTGCCATTGCCTTCTCTGAAACATCTAACTACTCCTTAATAAACAATGATGAAACTATTACTTCAGGTACCTTTTTGAGCAATGGGAATAAAACAATGAGCAAAACAAGCAAAAATATTGACTTCACAGAGTTTATGTACTTCAGAGAATGAAGAGAGAAATCAAAATGAATAAATAAAATAATATACTTCATATATAAGATTGTATAGTTCATGTATACATATACAAAAAAAAAGAGAGGGAGTACTTGGTTGGGGAAGGGATTAGGAAGTGGGGGGGGGGGGTTGACATTTTATATCCAATGGCCAAAGAAAAAATCTCCCTGAGAGGGATGTAATTTGACTGACGTTCGCAGAGTTGGAGGAAACAATAAATAGAAAGGTCATTAGATAGAAGCATGACTGATATGTGTAAGGAACAGTAAAGAAGTCTTCATGACTGCAGTGTAGTGAGTGAAGTGAGAAGAGAGAGCAAAATGACAATGGAAAGGTAACAGGACCAATCACTCTGGACCTTGTGGACCATTGTTAAGACTTGTCTCATTGGAGGCTTCTGAGCAGAGGAGGAAAATCATTTGCCTTAACTTAAAGATAATTCTTCCAGTCACATAGAGAATGGACCCTATAGAGGAAGGGGGTGGGGAGAACCATTAGTTATCATTCTATTACAGTCACACAGAGAGATGCTGGTAACTTTTCCCAGGCAGACATCTTTCCACTTTTAATGGTAGAATTCATCTTTCTGACATTCCTGAAATGTATATAATTTTTGATAACTAAGTTTTAGGGGGAGAGATAAAGTTTCCACTTGACCCTTCCTACTACTGTTACAAAATGGAGATCTTCCCAGTTGCTCAATAGATTATTTCAACATTATATTGTGGAACAAGGGTAATTATCCTAGACTGAGTTCAGAGTACCACTGGGCCCCCTGGGAGGCAAAGCAGTTGAAAACTCTACTAATTACATGAATTCTATAAGCATTTACTTTCACTTGTGGATCATGAAAATTCTTCGTACCCAAGAATTGACAATTAGTTGAGAGAACTATCCAATAGTCTCATAATAGTTAAGTGTATTCCCTTAAGCGCCTGTTGTTTCTTTGGGAAGGTTAGTAAGAAAAGTGATGTCACTGGTTCACAATGATGTGAAGTCTCTTCTCCACTGTTCCAGTCTCCTCTTCACTAAAGGGATTCTAGGTATTCTAAACTGACTGAGGTCTTGGAACCTAATGCATACACGCTAAGTCTCTTTCAGTTCAGTTTCAGTTCAGTCGCTCAGTCGTGTCCCCATGAATCGCAGCATGCTCGTGCTAAGTCTCTTTAGTCGTGTCCAACTCTTTGAGACCCTATAGACTGTAGACTGCCAGGCTCCTCTGTCCATGGGATTCCCCAGGCAATAATACTGGAGTGGGTTGCCAGGCTCTTCTCCAGGGAATCTTCCCAACCCAGGGATTGAACCCAGATCTCATTATGTCTCCTGCATTGCAGGCAGTGCCACCCAGGAAACCCCTTGGAACGTAATATAGGGGTTCCAATCAAGCTCCTGTACTCTAGACCTTGAGTTTAGGGTTATAGAGAATAAATAGTACCTTAAGGTGGGTGCTGCCCATCTATTTAATATACCAGGACCTAACCAAAATTAGCCATCACCAAAGATATTTGCAAGTTAGATCATTCAGATTACCATTCAAGCCCTGGTGGTTATTAACATCAAACCCATTCTGCCCCTGGTAGCAATGGCACCCCACTCCAGTACTCTTGCCTGGAAAACCCCATGGACAGGGGAGCCTGGTAGGCTGCAGTCCATGGGGTTGCAAACAGTTGGACACGACTGAGCGACTTCACTTTCACTTTTCACTTTCATGCATTGGAGAAGGAAATGGAACCCACTCCAGTGTTCTTGCCTGGAGAATCCCAGGGACAGGGGAGCCTGGTGGGCTGCCGTGTATGGGGTCACACAGAGTCGGACACGACTGAAGTGACTTAGCAGCAGTTAAATGCCCTATTTGAATGCTCATGCTGCTTTGGATTCCAGCATTCCCACTGTAATCAGAGAACTTAGGCCAACTGCATCATCTTATACCAGCATTCCAGGCTTACAGAATATTTTTCTAAGTTAGTGGTGGTCTCCTCATAAATATGTTTCTCCATATCTTGGTAAAAGGGAGATCTTCTGGTCCACAAAACAGACACGATTAAGGGGACAAAATCACATTTGGTAAGTCCATTCCAGCTTTCTTGTTTAGATTCTTCTCATCAAGGAACAGTGGCATTTCAACTTCGTTAAATTTAGGTTACTGTTAAATACATAGTCAAACAGTCAGAGAACTACTCCCAACTGCTTATCTACATGAACCCATATACAAAAATCCTGCCTTACCTAAAATTGTTTCTCCCTTCCTACTTTAGTATCTTCACAATCTCTTTTAAATTTTATTCTCCCGTTTTCCTATATAAATTAGCACAATGTTGCAAATGTGGGCAAGTTAGCCTTTTCTTCAGTTTGACTTGATTTAGTCTCCGAGTCAGGCTGGAATTTGATCCTACATGTCCTTTTGAAGACAATCAGAGGAAATGCCAGTGACAGATGAGCAGACTAGCTTCCCTTGAGAGGTAACTGTCTCAGGAATGGTCAGTAAGGGATTTTCAACTAAGGCAAGAATGTCCTCACTTTACCACAAAAGGAGGATTTGTTTTTTCTGGCAGTGGAAGCTAAGAAAGATTCAGGAATTGAGGACCTCTGAGTCATCAGAAACTTCCCATAAGACCCCATTCCTATTCTTCATACCCTACTCATTTTTAAACAACAACAAAAAAAAATCATGTTACTCACACAAGATCTGGTAGGGCTGTGAATTTCTCTGATGCCACAATCCTATAATTTGTAAAATCATATTTGGCGTTTCTGATTACAAAAATAAAATTATTTTATCACAGTCATAAATTTGTTAGAATTCCTTGAGAAAATAATTTAGGAGTTTTCTATTTTTTTTTTAACTTCTCCAGCACAGTGGTGAAGCAAAGAGCATACTATTTTAGAATTCCTCATGACTTCCAGGCTGGAGACCAACATAATCCTAATATCAAAATATAGATGCAGAAGACTATAAAACTGCAAACCAATAATCCTCATGACCTGAGACACAAAAGGTCCTCAAAATATAAACAAATCAATTCCATCAAAATATAGAAAATATTTCTGTAGTATAATCAGGTGGGGTTTATCCCAGGGATGCAAAGTTGGTTTAATCTTCAAAAATCAATCAATGAGGCAATTCCATGGTTGTTCAGGAATTAGGATCCCATTCTTCCCTTGCCAGAGGCATGGACTGGATCCCTGGTTGAGGAACTAAGATACTGCAAAAAAAATAAAGAGAGAGAGAAAGAGAGAGAAAACTCAATTAATGACATTCACTATGTTATCACAGCAAAGGGGGGAAAATCATATATAATATGACTGAATTTACGGAAAGTATTTGACAAAATTCAACACCAATTCATGGTTTTGTAAAACAGTTGTCAACACACTAGGAATAGAAGGGAAGAACTTCTTCAATTGGATAAATGCTACCTTCAAAACTCCTACTATCATCATAATTGCCATCACATTGGGGCTTCCTTGGTGGTTCAGATGGTAAAGAATCCACCTGCAAAGCGGGAGACCTTGGTTCAATCTCTGGGTTGGGAAGATCCCCTGGAGGAGGCCATGGCAATCCACTTCAGTATTCTTACCTGGAGAATCTCCATGAAGAGAGGAGTCTGGTGGGCTATATTCCATGAGATCCCAAAGAGTCAGAAACTACTGAGTGACTAAGCACAGCACAGCACCATCATGTTAAGTGATAAGCTATTGATCACACAGGGAATGGCAAACAACTTCAGTACTCTTGCCTTGAGAACCTCATGAGTAGTATGAAAAGGGGAAAAATAGGACACTGAAAGTTTAACTCCCCAGGTTGGTAGGTGCCCAATATGCTACTGGAGATCAGGGGAGAAATAACTCCAGAAAGAATGAAGAGACAGAGCCAAAGCAAAAACAACACCTAGTCGTGGATATGACTGATGATGGAAGTAAAGTCTGATGTTGTAAGAGCAATATTGCATAGGAACCTGGAATGTTAGGTCCACAAATCAAGGCAAATTGGAAGTGGTCAAACAGGAGATGGCAAGAGTAAATATCAACATTTTAGGAATCAGCAAACTAAAATGGACTGGAAAGAGTGAATGTAACTCAGAAGACCATTATATCTGTTACTGTGGGCAAGAATCCCTTAGAAGAAATGGAGTAGCCATCATAGTCAACAAAAGAGTCCAAAGTGCAGTACTTGGATGCAATCTCAAAAATGACAGAATGATCTCTGTTCGTTTCCAAGGCAAACTGTTGGATATCATGGTAAGTCTATGCCCTGACCAGTAATGCTGAAGAAGCTGAAGTTGAACAGTTCTATGAAGATCTACAAGACCTTCTATAACTAACACCCAAAAAAGATGTCCTTTTCATTATAGGGGACTGGAATGCAAAAGTAGGAAGTCAAGAAATACCTGGAGTAACAGGCAAATTTGACCTTGGAGTACAGAATGAAGCAGAGCGAAGGCTAATAGAGTTTTGCCAAGAGAATGCACCGGTCATAGCAAACACCCTCTTCCAACAACATAAGAGGAAACTCTACAATTGACATCACCAGCTGGTCAATACTGAAATCAGGTTGATTATATTCTTTGCAGTCAAAGATGGAGAAGCTCAATACAGTCAGCAAAAACAAGACCAGGAGCTGACTGTGGCTCAGATCATGAACTCCTTATTTCCAAATTCAGACTTAAATTGAAGAAAGTAGGGAAAACCACTAGACCATTCAGGTATGACCTAAATCAAATCCCTTATGATTATAGAGGGGGAGTGAGAAATGGATTCAATGGATTAGATCTGATAGACAGAGTGCCTGGCGGACATGGACGGAGGTTCCTGACATTGTACAGGAGGCAAGGATCAAGACCATCCCCAAGAAAAAGAAATGCAAAAAGGCAAAATGGTTGTCTGAAGAGGCCCTACAAATAGCTGTGAAAAGAAGAGAAGCTAAAGGCAAAGGAGAAAAGGAAACATACTCATTTGAATGCAGAGTTCCAAAGGATATCAAGGAGAGATTAAAAAAAAAGACTTCTCAGTGATCAATGCAAAGAAACAGAGGAAAACAATAGAATGGGAAAGACTAGCGATCTCGTCAAGAAAATTAGAGATACCAAGGGAACATTTTATGCAAAGATGGGCACAATAAAGGACAGAAATGATATGGACCTAACAGAAGCATAAGATATTACGAAGAGGTGGCAAGAATACACAGAAGAACTGTACATAAAAGATCTTCATAACCAGATAATCATGATAGTGTTATCACTCACCTAGAGCCAGACATCCTGGAATGTGAAGTCAAGTGGGCCTTAAAAAGCATCACTGTGAACAAAGCTAGAGAGGTGATGGGGTTCCAGTTGAGCTACTTCAAATCCTAAAGGAATATGCTATGAAAGTGCTGCACTCAATATGCCAGCAAATTTGTAAAACTCAGCAGGGGCCACAGGGCTGGAAAAGGTCAGTTTTCATTCCAATCCCAAAGAAAAGCAATGCCAAAGAATGCTCAAACTACCGCACAATTGCAGTCATCTCACAACATTATCAAAGTAATGGTCAAAATTCTCCGCCAGGCTTCAACAGTACGTGAACTGTGAACCTCCAGATGTTCAAGCTGGATTTAGAAAAGGCAGAGGAACCAGAGATCAAATTGCCAACATCCGCTGGATCATGGAAAAAGCAAGAGAGTTCCAGAAAAACATCTATTTCTGCTCTATTGACTCTGCCAAAGCCTTTGACTGTGTGGATCACAACAAACTGGAAAATTCTTAAAGAGATGGGAATGTCAGACCACCTGACCTGCCTCCTGAGAAATCTGTATGCAGGTCAGGAAGCAACAGTTAGAACGGACATGGAATAACAGACTGGTTCCAAATCGGGAAAAAAGTATGTCAAGGCTGTATATTGTAACCCTGCTTATTAACTTCTATGCAGAGTACATCATGAGAAACGCTGGGCTGGAAGAAGCACAAGCTGAAATCAAGATTGCTGGGAGAAATATCAGTAACCTCAGATACACAGATGACAGCACCCTTATGGATGAGAGTGAAGAAAAACTAAAGAGCCTCTTGATGAAGGTGAAAGAGGAGAGTGAAAAGTTGGCTTAAAGCTCAACATTCAGAAAACTAAAATTATGGCATCCAATCCCATCATTTCATGGCAAATAAATGGGTAAACAATGGAAACAGTGAGAGACTTTATTTTGAGGGGCTCCAAAATCACTGTAGATGGTGACTGCAGCCATGAAATTAAGACTCTTGCTCCTCCAAAGAAAAGTTATGACCAGCCTAGAGATCATATTAAAAAGCAGAGACATTATTTGCTAACAAAGGTCTGTCTAGTTAAAGCTATGGTTTTTGCAGTAGTCATGTATGGATGTGAGAGATGGACTATAAAGAAAGCTGAGCGCCGAAGAATTGATGCTTTTGAACTGTAATGTTGGAGAAGACTCTTGAGAGTCCCTTGGACTGCATGGAGATCCAACCAGTCCATCCTAAAGAATATCAGTCCTGGATATTCATTGGAAGGACTGATGCTGAATCTGAAGCTCTAATACTTTGGCCACCTGATGCAAAGAACTGACTCACTGGAAAAGACCCTGATGCTGAGAAAGATTGAAGGTGGGAGGAGAAAGGGATTACAGAGGATGAGATAGTTGGATGGCATCACCAACTCAATGGACATGAGTTTGAGTAAACTCCAGGAGTTGGTGATAGACAAGGAGGCCTGGTGTGCTGCAGTCCATGGACACGACTGAGCGACTGAACTGATTGATCACTTACCCTTTACAACTAGAAATAAGGCAGGAACATTTTCCTTGCTACATTCTAGGGATTCTACTCAGTGTGAAAGAAAGTGAAAGTCGCTCATTGTTTCCGACTCTCTGTGACCCCATGGACTATAGTCCACCAGGCTCCTCTGTCTGTGGAATTCTCCAGGCAAGGATAATGGTGTGGGTGGTCGTTCTCTTCTCCAGGAGATTTTTCCGACCCAGGAACTGAACCCATCACAGGCAGACTCTTTACCATCTGAGCCACCCAAGAATACTGGAATGGGTAGTCCATGCCTTCTCCAGGGGATCTTCCTGATCCAGGAATCAAATTGGGGTCTCCTGCATTGCAGGCATCTGCCCAGTGTAATTGAAGACAAAATAGAAAAGACAGCCGAAATAGTCTACATTGGTTTTCTCGGACTTCTATAACAAAGCTCCAAAGATTGGGTGGCTGAAATGACAGAAATTTGTTTTCTCCTTGTTCTTTAGTCTAGAAGACCAAAGTCAAAGTGTGATAGGGCTGGTTACTGCTCAGTGTGGTCTCTTTGTGTGTCTGAGTCTAAATTTCCAGTCATATTGGATTAGGCCCTACCTTAATTACCTCAGTTTAAATGAATTACATCTGTAGAGACCCTATCTGCAAATGAAGGCACATTCTCAGGGGATTAGGACTTGGGAATTTGGGGGAGAAAATACAGGCCACAATATCGCCTTTGTTTCCAAATGATACGATTATCTATACAGGAAATATTAAGACATTTACAAAACAACAAAAAACTACAGCTAAGTAAATTTAGCAAGGTAACAGGATATACAGTTAATATTTTAAAGTTAATTATATTTCATATACCAGTTTAAAAGAAAGGCATATTCTAGGATGACAACTGTGCAGGAAGTTCAGACAACAATCAGTACCAATTAGAGTAGAATATAAAAAGAGAGAGAGATAGTATGATTGTGAATTAAAGGTGGTTGAAGATTTCATATAAGAAAAATAGAGAAATAATTAGAAACTTCAGGGATGGGAGGTGGCATGGGGGAAAGGGCTATAAATAACAATCTATGGTCCAAATAAAAAACAAAGCCAAAAATGGTATGATTTTGAGCAGTTTGTGATAGCGGTCAGTTGTATCTGACTCTGCTACCCCATGGACTTGGTGAAGTGTTATAAAGTGATATTGAAAACACTTTCTTTCCATTGTCCCCACAGTTGCAACGTTGGACCTCTAAGGAAGAAAAGCTTCTTTGCCTAAGAACTAAAACAGAATTTTATTGTCCTAATGATTTAAATGTTGTTGATTTTTAATCTTTTAGTGTCATCCTAGAGACAATGGAAGGAAGATTAGTCTGTGGTTACAAGGCAAAACATATTAAAAATATGACAATGTAACAATACACCTGCAGAAGGTGTGGGTACACTAGTGACTCCATCTCCCGAGGGAGAAGTCCAGAGGTGCTTCCACAAGATGCTGGAGTTAGGATTAGGGTTATACACTTTTAGTGTATATCTGATTAACATTACAAATATAACCAATGAAAAAACAATTATTTATCAAACCCTGAAAGTAAGGAGGGAGTGTAAATGTTCTAAATTTTCATCTTTTGTATTGAAGAGGCCATATATCTCACCCCAAATTAATAACTTAAGAACTTTATAAATATGAAATTTTGAGTTCTCAAGGCAACTACTAGAGGGACTAAAAACAAAAAGAGTAATTACCTCCAGAGAAAGGAAGAAATCTGAGGAAGGACAGGGCAGAAGTCTGTTGCACTGTATTCTAAGCTACTTTATACCATTAATTTATTACCACATACAGGTGTTACTCTGAAAAAAAATCTACACACAACTATCAACTATTCCCTTCATTTCTATCTATAAAATTTGGGGACAACTGAATGACCGCTTAGAAAAGTTATTTTAGATTGCCTCTCTCATTTAATAATTCAAAACCGAACTTCAGATTGTTTAAGCATACTGATAAAGAAATCTTAAGACAGCTAGAAGAAAATGGAGTGAACATTAAAAATCTTAAAATTCAAATGCTTTTATTACAACATAACGTAGAATTCTGAAACCATAGTGAAATACTGATAGATTTGATGCAGACTGGGAAGATTCCTAGTCTTTTATTATATCATAATTTATTACAATGAAATTAATAAAAGTAAGTAATATTATTATTAATTTTTCTGAGGGGAAGTATGGTGTTGAGTATGAAAAACGGACTATCTCAATCCCTCTTTGACTTTCTGGGTTTTTTGATGACTATTTATTAATTTGGAAAAAATAAAGATACATTTTAAAAGTTCCTTGAATATATACAGTCCAATGAAAAGAGAATAAATGTGTCTGAATTCCATTAAATCAACTGCAGAAGAACATATGCTTTGGTAAAATGTGATGGGCTTGGCAGTTCCCAGAAATAAGTTATTAAATACTGGAATAGTCTACCAAAAAGTATCATCAATTATACATTCATATAATATATGAAATACATTTCATTTTCTTAATATTTAGATGCCATTGGTCATTTTTTTTTTTTTTTTAGTGAGTAAAGAGTTGCAAGTGTCAGTGCTCAAGATATACACTAAGAAGTCATGGGTTCTACATTTGTGGATCTTTTATTCTAAAATTTTTACTACAAATGTGATGATCTTTTCATTAAAAATATAAAGTTATTTATTTTTATTGATCTGCTTCTGCTATCGCTTTTGTTTTAGGGACTAGAGAAGTAGAAAAAGGAAGAAAACTATGGAGGATGAATGGTAATATAATATAAAACTTTGTTTATCACTGCCCTCTACTGTACGACTTTCTCAAACCAACACCGTTTGGTTAAGGAGACAATAATGTTCCTGACAAGCAGGGAACATTGACCCAAGAAGGCTGGGAATTCAACGACAACATCAGTCTGCCACAGGTTTTCTCAAGCTTGACATTTGGGACCTGCTCACTATTTGTTACCTGGTATCTCAGACAGTAAAAAATCCACCTGCAATGCGGGAGACCTGGGTTCGATCCCTGGGTTGAGAAGATCCCCTGGAGGAGGGTATGGTAACCCACTGCAATATTCTTGCTTGGAGAATCGCCATGGACAGAGGAGCCTGGTGGGCTACAGGCCGTGGAGTCATAAAGAGTCGGGCGTGACTGAGGGACGAAGAGAGCACGCTATTTGTTGCAGGTGGCTCTTCTGTGCTCTGCAGAAAGTTTAGCAGTAGCCCTGGCCTCTACCTACGAGACGCCAGTAGTACTACCCCAAGTCATGACAACTAAAACGTCTCCAGACATTACCAACGGTCCCCCAGGGCACAGAATCACTTCTGCTTGAGAACCAGTGGTCGGCAGTTTAGCAATCGTGTCTGTAACATAGTCTCGTTATGAATCAAGGCCCTAGGCATCCAACAATGTTATGTGTTCCAAGGATCCACTTATAATCTATATGACATATAAATTTCTTTGTTTACACCATTAGCTCAGTCCTAAAATCACACTGGTTGAGTGTGATTTATGCTCAAATGGTAGCACGCCGCTAATCGTGCCCTTCCTCTCAGCATCACGCCCTCCAGCTATTAGCACACAATCCACACAGTGTGAGATTTCTATTATTAATTAGTCCTGAAGCCTGAACAATGTTTTCGCTACCTTAGCCGAACTTAGAATTTGCATGTTGCCCAGTGTTCCAGGATTTCACTTGGCAAATAATCCTTTCCTCCTTGTGTTCTTGACCTCATTTCCTATTTGTGTATCTGCTTCCCCCAGATCCTGACCTTTATGTGTCTGACCCAAGGCTGATAAAGAGACTAGGTAACGAGACCGAGAATCCTGACTGTTTTCTTTACTTAATGATTTGGCTTGGTATTTTGACTCTGGGATACCACTTTGACATTGTTAGCAACACAACTCAGCATGAAGGTTTTTAAAGAATAAAACTGATGATTCAAAAAAATAGTTGGCAGATATTTGCTCAGTTTTATAGATCTTGGGAAAAATTGGGGGGGCAGACACAACACACTGCATAGGTTGCCCATCTGATCGCTTTCATTTCCTTCTCATTCTGCCTCTCCATATATATTTCTGATTATAAAATAATTTTTAAAGTTTGAAAATGTATAAATATATATAGAAAATACAGTCACTTCTATTTTCGCTTTTGCTCAGAAATAATTTACTAACTAATGTAAATTAAGTCTAAATCTACATATATTTCTGAGTGTGTATGGATCCATCCACCTACACTTTTTTTTATTAAAAGTACTATCATATTTCCCACAGTATTTGTAACTCATTTTTAAATTAATACTTTATAGTGTATCAGGTGCATGCATTCTAAGTCCCTTCAGTGGTATCTGACTCTGTGACCCTGTGGACTGTAGCTCAAAAGCCTCTTGTGTCCATGTGATTCTCCAGGCAAGAATACTGGAGCAGGTTATCATGCCCTCCTCCAGGGGATCTTCCTGACTCTGGGATTGAACCTGCAGTCTCTTATGTCTCCATTGGCAAGTGGTTTCTTTACCACTAGTGCCTCCTGAGAAACCCAATGTATCAGGCGTGATCGCCAAAATAATTAACAACCCATAGAACAGAGGTTGGTCTCACCTGAGTGAGATTACGTGGTCATAACTACATAACAAGTGAGGCTCAGAGAGTCTAGTCGGAAGGGCCAGGGCAGCTGAGGTGGCATGGGACACTCTGGTGGCTCCAAGCAGGTGCTTTTTTCCAAGCAGTAGAAATATTTCAGTTATTCATTATTTTAATTAAGAGTTCTACTTTTTTTTTTAACAACAGTGCTAGGTTCACAACAAAATGAGGGGAAGGTACAGAGATTTCCCACACACTCCTTGCCTCCATTTGTGCACATTCTCTCCCAATATCAACATCCTCCACCAAAATGGTATGTTTGTCACAACTGATTAATCTATGCTGACACATCTATACTGAGTGAGTGAGTAAAGGCACTCAATCATGTCTGACTCTTTACAACCCCATGGACTATATAGTCCATGGAATTCTCCAGGCCAGAATACTGGAGTGGGTAGCCTTTCCTTTCTCCAGGGGATCTTCCCAATCCAGGGATCGAACCCAGGTCTCCTGCATTGCAGGCAGATTCTTTACCAGCTGAGCCACAAGGGAAGCCCATAGTTACACAGTGTAATCACCCGAAGTCCATATTTAAAAAAAATATGGTTCACAACTTTTGATGTTCTACTTCTAAGGATTTGGAAAGATCTATAATGACATATAATGACATGTTTCCATCTTTATATTATACAGTGTCTTCACTGCCCTAGAAATCCACCTATTTACCTTTCTAATCCCCCCCGCCACCGTAATCTCTGGCACCCACCAGTCTTCATAAAGTTGTCATACTTTTGCCTTTCCCAGAATGTCATAGTTGGACCCATACTGTGTATAACCTTTGCATATTGGCTTCTTTCACTTAGTAATATGCCTTACTTTCTCCATGTCTTTTCATGGCTTGATAGCTCATTTCTTTTTAGCACTGGATAATACTCCGTTTTCTGAATGCGCCACCGTTTATAAACCATTCACTTACTGAAAGACATCTTTGTTGCTTCCAACTTTTGGTGACTCTGAATAAAACTGCTATAAACATCCATGTGCACATTTTTTTGTGTGTGGATATAAATGTTTGACTCAGGGATCAAACCCTCATTTCTTACATTGGCAGGTGGATTCTTTATCATTGAACTGCCTGGGAAGCCCCTTGTTAGCTACCTATATAGCAATAAAAACATGATATATAATGGCTAGAAAGGATCCAAATATTTGGATATCTTATCCACTACATCTTTATTTTGGTCTCCAGCACTTTTTCCTTTCACTAAATCTAGACCTTCACCATTCATCAAAGGACCATCAGTTCTCAATCAAACATATAAATTCCTCTTGCTGAATCACCTAGTAGCATCTCCCAAATTTGACCATATTAAACCACATACCATACTGTATTTGGGCTTCCCTGGTGGCTCAGATGGTAAAGCGTCTGCCTGCAATGTGGGAGACCCAGGTTCGATTCCTGGGTTGGGAAGATCCCTGGAGAAGGCAATGGCACCCCACTCCAGTATTCTTGCCTAGAAAATCCCATGGACGGAGGAGCCTGATAGGCTACAGTCCATGGGGTTGCAAAGAGTCGGACACGACTGAGCGACTTCACTTTCTATACTGTATTTATATGATTTCCCTAACTATCTGCTTCTTTTATCAAGAGTACATTCTGTAAAAGCAGAAACAGTGTTATAGCCATTTTGTATTAGTGGTATTTACTGTTTGATAAATGTTCACTAAAATGAACTAAATACTATTCTTTCTCAGATTCTCTAGGAGTCTTATTTATTCATCACATTAATAGTTAGGACTCCAAATGATTTTTTAAAAATATAGAGCATCATGAATTACCATATTACTTTCATTTTCCCTCTGCCAACTCTTCTGTGCTAAGTTGCATCAGTTGTGTCTGATTCTTTGCAACCCTTTGGACTGTAGCCCACCAGGCTCCTCTGTCCATGGTATTCTCCAGGCAGGAATACTGGCGTGGGTTGCCATGCCCTCTTCCAGGAGATCTTCCCAATGAACACAAATCTCCTGTGGCTCCTGCATTGCAGGCAGATTATTTACCACTGAGCCACAGAGGAGGCCCCTGTTCTTCTAGGCAAGTCTAATTAAAAGCCACTTTGGAAGTCAATCAACTCCTGTATCTGAGAGTTTTTGAAAACGTTCTTTTTAGAAAATTCTCATCAGCATTCCATTCTAGTTACTTAAATGACCGCTGAAATCCTATTTTTTTCACAGAGCTTAGTAGTTAGCAATAATGATAACTTCATCTTGCTCTCTCTGGTTGAACTTGGAAACTTATGAACTTGTACTTGATACTCATGAATTCATTTATTCAATAATTCATTACATCTTTATTAAACTCATACTACCTTCAGATCTGTGGATCAACAGATGAATAAAAGATGGTCTTTGCCCTTGAGGAATTCCAAATTAATGGGGAGGCAGGCTCTATACTACAATGTAGTGAGTTTCATAAGATATTTATGTACAGAGTGTATAAAAAAAGCACTGTATTGTCATGTTTCCATATTCAATTTCTTCAGAGGCAGGAATACCCTGAGTTTAGAAAAATGTTTTGCCCCTAGTAGCAAAATAAGACTTCCTAAGTCTTTAATGATTTAATAATTTAAAATAAGATTTATATAAAAATAAGAAAAATAAAAACCTTGAATTCTCAAACACTGCTTCTTGTCAATATTGTAATGCTACTTTGTGATAAACAAGAAAAGAAAAGGAAAAGGAAAATATTTCAAGGTTTTCCAGCACTGTTAAATATCCTTACAGTCATTGAAATGTTTTCATGCTGTATCATAAAGAGAAGATGCTTGATAATTTACCAGTCTCACAAAAATGAATGTTAGCGAGCCTAAGGCTTTCAAAATCAAACACAGAAAAGTAGTTATAGACCATGATGTCATTGTGCATAATTACATTTATATCCTACTATGAGAAGCCTCTAAGTAAGTGTTCCAGCATACCTACCACCTGGAGCAGATAATTTTCTTAATATACTCCCTTTTCTTAATAATTTAAGAAAATTATTTTCAAAAATAATGATTAAATGAAATAAATAATGATAATGGCCAGAAAAGAAATCCAGATAGTATACATTCTTTTATTAAATTTCATTATATAATCATGCTAGTAATGAATAATTAATTTTACAGTGAAAAGGAAAGAAGTAATGGCTTAATCCCTTTTAATTACATTTAAGCAATTTTTAAAAAGGGAAAACATGTTAGTGTGTTGCACAAATAAAGAACTATATTCAAATNTCACCATCTGCAGTGATTTTGGAGCCCAGAAAAATAAATTCTGACACTGTTTCAATTGTTTCCCTGTCTATTTCCCCTGAAATGATGGGACTGGGTCTATAGATAGTTGGATGTTTTTAGGAACAGATTTTATGATCTCAATCCTTGCATCTTCTCATACATACAAAACCACTAAATCCCTTCATGGTGACATTAGAACCTCATGACTAACAAAAAGATCTTTTGTAAAATTAATACATCATGGTATTGAACTTCCCCTTCACCAAAACCTTACATATTGACCTTCCCCCACCACTGCTTTGGAGCAGCCTTCATTTTGCCCCAAATAAAACAACTCACAGCTCTCAATTTGTACATCTTTTCTTAGTTGACAACAGAAAGGAAGATTTTTTTTTTCTTCTGATATTAGATAGATACTGGTTTCTAACCTGTTCCCCCCCCTTCATTTAATATACACATATTGCGTACTCTCTATAATGATTTTTGAACAATGACAGGTTGAATTGCAGGGGTCCTCTTATATATCTATTTTAAAAATAAATACTACATTACTATATGATCCATGGTTGTTTGCACCTGTGGTTGTGGAATCATGGATGCTGACTGTAAAGCTATCTCCCTCTTCTCAACTCTGGAGGAGTGGAGCCTCTAACTCCCTTCCTCACCCCAACTGTTTAAGAATCAACTGTACTTGGCCCCTCCTCCTATTTCCTTATTCGTTTGAAAGGCACTTCATCTGCTCAGTCAATTGAGCTGGAGACCACAGCTTTATCTCTGGTTCTGGACTCTCCCTTTCCCTTCATATCCAGTCAGTAGTTCAGAATACTTTGTTTTAAACAAAATCTCCTGAATTCTTCTCTCCATTCCTGTTTATACTCCTGTGTTATTGCTGCATTCTCCCACCTGGGGTCCTTTTTTCTAATCATTTTTATTATTCCTTAATTTTATCTTTCCAAAACATTGGTTGTATGTCTTATTACTACTTGTTTCTGGGACAGGAAATGGTAACCCACTCCAGTACTCTTGCCTGGAGAATTCCATGGACAGAAGAGCCTTGTGGGCTACAGTCCATGGGTCATGAAGAGTTGGATACAACTGAGTGATCAACACACAACACTTTCAGTATTTAGTTATTTATTAAGTGCATTAGACAAATGCATTTTGGGATTTTCTTTATATGCTAGGCATCAACTTAGGTAATGTAAATTAAAGATATTTTTAATGATTATACATTATATAATACAGCACATTTATTCCTTTGGATGTTGCATATATGTACATATAATTCATAAGAAAAGGAAGCATGAGGTGAGAAAGATATCTAAAATAAAGTGATAATTTTGGTCTAAAGTGTTGTGATTTTCATATATGACATTCAATTAACACAAAATAATCATATAAGCATAACAATGAGTTAAAGTGCAATGTCAATAAATCTGGTTGTTATTATTAATGAAAATTAACCTAGTGAACCTAAGTCATTACACTCATAAGTGTATATGATGGCAGGTGTTGGAACCAGCAAGAATATTAAAGTTGAGTTAATTCAAAATTTTCTTCTTGACATTATGAAAAACTTGGCCATTTAGTGCAATTTGCTAAGTGTTGCTGAGATTATTTATGGCAAGCAGTGAAGTAAATGCTTTGATATATTCAAAGCACCAGACTTGGTTCTAATTCTTCTTCTCTAGCTCATTTTATAAATGATTTTCTTTTTATACATAACTTTTATAAATATGTTAATTTTACATATAAAGTAAAGTAAAGTAAAGTCACTCAGTCGTGTCTGACTCTTTGTGACCCCATGGACTCCAGCCCACCAGGCTCCTTAGTCCAGAGATTCTCCAAGCAAGAATACTGGAGTGGGTTGCCATTTCCTTCTCCATTTTTACATATAGCTATAAATAATTTTATTTATGCATGTTCTTTACCTGTAAAATTATCAAGACTAGATCTACTTCATAGAGGAGGCTTAAATATATTGATTCCTAAGCAGGTTGCCAGCCATACCAAATACGCTATGTTTACCTTAAATAAGGTTATAGAACGCAATTACTTCTGTTCAGTCCCCCCTCACTTGTCATCCACTATGCTTCTACTGCTGCTGGCAGCTGTTTCAGTCGTGTCTGACCCTGTGCAAACCCATAGACTGCAGCCCACCAGGCTGCCCCGTCCTTGGTTTTCTTCAGGCAAGAGTACTGGAGTGGGTTGCCATTGCCTTTTCCCCTGTGCCTCTCGGGGGGCTATTAAATGCCTGAGACTTACCAGCGAGAATTTTCAGAAGCCTCTCTACCGTCCCAGATTCTGCCCCGCTGTATTTTCACTTTTGCTCCTAACTGTCTTTCGCTTCTGCCCCACGCTGGGTGCCACTTGCTTTGACCAGTACAGCAGGTTTGGATCGAAAGTGGTGGATGCACACTTTGGGAAAAAGAAACTAGAGACAGAATTAAAGTTTTAAAGATGGGACTGGAGGACTCAAGACTTCTTGGGTCAAGAGCCCTGTTCCTTGTAGCCACATCACTTTTAGTTAGTGTCTTGGCAAGCAGAAGGTATCTTGTGTTACCATGAAATCAGCCTCCTGTGTTACCGATCACACCTCCTATTTTCTGATTACTTTAAACTATCATTGCTATTTACCTGTACAAGGGCTATCACCTAGCTGGAGGTCATAGACCCGCATACGCCTGGGGAAAACATCTTAGTGTGTGCACAGTGTTCTGAACTTGTCCTGACCTCGCGCTCCAAGGCCCACACTATGCTTTTTCTTAGCTTAGCAGGGTATGATGACTCCACATGATCAGCCTGATGTACTTTTATTTGAGTTATGCATTTGATATATTTTGTTTTTATTATTTTCCATGGTGATTTTCTCATGGCTTAGCCAGAGCAACAGACGGCTGACTATTCTGCAAAAGGTCATTGTAAAAAACACAATGCTGCTGCTAAGTCACTTCAGTCGTGTCTGACTCTGTGCGACCCCATAGATGGCAGCCCACCAGGCTCCCCCATTCCTGGGATTCTCCAGGCAAGAAAACTGGAGTGGGTTGCCATTTCCTTCTCCACTGCATGAAAGTGAAAAGTGAAAGTGAAGTCGCTCAGTCTGTCCAACTCTTTGTGATCCCATGGACTGCAGCCTACCAGGCTCCTCTGCCCATGGGGATTTTCCAGGGAAGAGTACTGGAGTGGGGTGCCATTGCCTTCTCCAAAAAAACACAATAATAAATGAAAAAAATTTGGAATATGGGGATAATTACCCAAATGTGACACAGATATGAAAACTGAAGCAAATGCTGTTAGAAAATGTGCCAATGGATTTGTCTGATGCAAGGTTGCTGCAAGCTATCTATTGGTAAAAAAGGACATTTCTCTGAGGTGTGAAATGGGAAAGGGAAATAAAATGAAGTATGCTTGCAATTTTCTGTAATAGTCACAAATATTAATCAATATAAAATTCCTTTTTAAACTGAACTATCATCAGTTCAGTTCAATTCAGTTCAGTCGCTCAGTCGTGTCCGACTCCTTGTGACCCCATGAATTGCAGCACGCCAATCCTCCCTGTCCATCACCAACTCCTGGAGTTCACCCAAACCCATATCCATCGAGTTGGTGATACCATCCAGCCATCTCATCCTCTGTCGTCCCCTTCTCCACCTGCCCCCAATCGCTCCCAGCATCAGAGTCTTTTCCAATTAGTGACCTCTTCACATGAGGTGGCCAAAGTACTGGAGCTTCAGTTTTAGCATCATTCCTTCCAAAGAACACCCAGGACAGATGTCTTTCAGAATGGACTGGTTGGATCTCCTTGCAGTTCAAGGGACTCTCAAGAGTCTTCTCCAACACCACAGTTCAAAAGCATCAATTCTTTGGTGCCCAGCTTTCTCACAGTTCAACTCACATCCAGACATGATCACTGGAAAAACCATAGCCTTGAATAGATGGATCTTTGTTGGCAAAGTAATGTCTCTGTTTTTGAATATGCTATCTAGGTTGGTCATTACTTTTCTTCCAAAGAGTAAGTGTCTTTTAATTTCATGGCTGCAGTCACCATCTGCAGTGATTTTGGAGCTGCAAAAAATAAAGTCTGATACTGTTTCCACTGTTGCACCATCTATTTCCCATGAAGTAATGGGACCAGATGCCATGATCTTAGTTTTCTGAATGTTGAGCTTTAGGCCAACTTTTTCACTCTCCTCTTTCACTTTCATCAACAGGCAACTATCATAATTTTCTTTAAATTTATTACTGACATAGAAATTTCTTAGCAATGTAACATTACTTTCAATGTATTCAGTAAGGCATATTACTCTCCCTAATGATTTTTTAATATAGTAGACACTTTAAATATAATTGACAAACTTTAAGGATACTTGAGGAAAAAAAAAATGTGCGAGTTCCTCTTTAAGTAAACAAAATAAAACAACAACAAATAATGCATAACATTATTCAGCACAAGAAACCTATTAAAGATAGAGAGAAAGACTTCAAAAATGAATTAAAGATGAGTGAGGAATGTATTTAAGTGTGAATGTAAAGTTAAACAACATTAAAATCATAACTACACCCATATGAAAAATATAGATGATGTAAAAAAAAAAAGGCAGAAACATCACTTTGCAGAAAAAAAAAAAAAAGTTATGTTTTTTTTTTTTCCCAGTAGTCATCCACAAATATGAGAATTGGATCATAAAGAAAGTTGAGCATTGAAGAATTGATGCTTTCTAAATGTGGTCCTGGAGAAGTTTCTTTAGAGTTCCTTGGACAGTAAGGAAAACAAACAGGTCAGTCCTGAAAGAAATGAGTCCTGAATATCCATTGGAAGGACTGACACTGAAGCTGAACTGCAATTCTTTGGCCATGTGATGTGAACAGCTGATTGACTGGAAAAGACCAAGATATTGGGGAGACTGAGGCCAGAGGAGAAGGGGATGAGATGGTTGGATAGCATCACTGACTAAATGGACATGAGTTTGAGAAAACTCCCAGAGTTAGCGAACAACAGGGAAGCCTGATGTGCTATGGTCTGTGGAATCACAAAGAGTTGGACATGACTTAGTGACTGAACAAAACAACAATATCCACTTTAGCAAAAAACAAATACATGTGGAACCAGCGAATATTAGGATGAAATGTAGGAATGTCCATTTTCTTGTTTTTTAAGAGGAAACATAGCAATAAATATCTGAATGCTTATTTTGAAATTTTAAGCAATAGCAACATAAATAATAAGATATAATAACCTAAAATTTAAAAAATACACATATATTGTAATTTTTGAATCATTATTACAAAATTTAAGTAGATAATCTCTTACATTGTTCAGCTAAGATATAGAAAGCCATGTAGATTGGATAAATTAAAAAAAGATACAATTCTGACAAATATTGCAAATAAGATATAAATCATGTCACAATCTTTTATAAAACATATAAATTACAATTAGAGTAAAACAAGAGATGAAAGTTTTCACAGATAGAGACAAGCACATTAGTGTAACACTTATTAAAAATGCTGGTAAACAGAACTAAAACAAACTTAATTCTCTACTGTTTAAAAGAGACACAACAGTTTGACACCAAAAGGTTAAGAGAAATAGAATAGGAAAAAAAATAACACAGAGATGCTAATTAAAACAATGTGGGAACTACATGATGAGGATATCATGGAATTTACCATCCCAACCCAAATATCTTTGAAAGTGAATGAGAATTACTGGTAATTAATCTACAGAATATGATTAAACCAGTCATGACATGGACAAACTTAAATGCCAAATGACCGTTGGTTAGCATTTACTCAAAGCCTTTGTGTGGATCACAATAAACTGTGGAAAATATTGAAAGCGATAGGAATACCAGACCATCTGACCTGCCTCTTGAGAAATCTGTATGCAAGTCAGGAAGCAACAGTTAGAACTGGACATGGAACAACAGACTACTTCCAAATAGGAAAAGGAGTACGTCAAGGCTGTATATTGTCACCCTGCTTATTTAACTCATATGCAGAGTACATCACAAGAAACGCTAGACTGGAAGAAACACAAGCTGGAATCAAGATTGCCAGGAGAAATATCAACAACCTCAGATATGCAGATGACACCATCTTTATGGCAGAAAGTGAAGAGGAACTAAAAATCCTCTTGATGAAAGTGAAAGAGGAGAGTGAAAAAGTTGGCTTAAAGCTCAACACTCAGAAAACGAAGATCATGGCATCTGGCCCCATTACTTCATGGGAAATAGATGGGGAAACAGTAGAAACAGTGTCAGACTTTATTTTTTT
>SJXQ01008294.1:0-16203 GCA_006408695.1 Aepyceros melampus | reverse complement strand
CTAAAAAGCCTCTTGTTGAAAGTGAAAGAGGAGAGTGAAAAAGTTGGCTTAAAGCTCAACATTCAGAAAATGAAGATCATGGCATCTGGCCCCATCACTTCATGGGAAATAGATGGGGAAACAGTAGAAACAGTGTCAGACTTTATTTTTTTTGGGCTCCAAAAATCACTGCCGATGCTGACTGCAGCCATGAAATTAAAAGATGCTTACTCCTTGGAAGGAAAGTTATGACCAACCTAGATAGTATATTCAAAAGCAGAGACATTACTTTGCCGACTAAGGTCCGTCTAGTCAAGGCTATGGTTTTTCCTGTGGTCATGTATGGATGTGAGAGTTGAACTGTGAAGAAGGCTGAGCACCGAAGAATTGATGCTTTTGAACTGTAGTGTTGGAGAAGACTCTTGAGAGTCCCTTGGACTGCAAGGAGATCCAACCAGTCCATTCTGAAGGAGATCAACCCTGGGATTTCTTTGGAAGGAATGCTGCTAAAGCTGAAGCTCCAGTACTTTGGCCACCTCATGGGAAGTGTTGACTCATTGGAAAAAACCCTGAGGCTGGGAGGGATTGGGGGCAGGAAGAGAAGGGGATGACCGAGGATGAGATGGCTGGATGGCATCACGGCCTCAATGGACGCGAGTCTGAGTGAACTCTGGGAGTTGGTGATGGACAGGGAGGCCTGGCGTGCTGCGATTCATGGGGTCGCAAAGAGTCGGACACGACTGAGCGACTGATCTGAACTGAGCAAGAGTCGGCTCAGAGTTTAAGGCAAGGAGCCAACTCCTTGACATAAATGTGAAACGTGAAGCAAAGTGCTGATGTAAAAATGGCAGCAGGTTATCCAGGAAATTTAAGTAAACTGATTAATGAAGACAACTCTACTAAACAATAGCCAGAAAAGCCTTCTATTGGAAGAAGATACAATCTAGAAAGTTCATAGCTAGAGAGGGAAAATCAATGCCTGGCTTCAAAGCTTCAAGGGACAGACTGGCTTTTCTGTTAAGGGCTAAAGCAGCTGGTGATTTAAAGCTGAAGCTGGTGCTCATAGGGCTTTTTAGAATTATGCTGTATCTACTCTGCTTGTGCTCTATTAATGGAACAACAAAGCTAGCATGACAGCACATCAGTTTACAGTATGGTTCACTGAATGAAGATCACTGTGGAGACACACTGCTCAGGAAAAAAGTAATTATTTTCTAATTATTAATGATTATTGACAATGTGCCTGGTTATCAAAGACCTCTGAGTCAATTATACAATGAGACCTTTGATGCAAGACCTCTGATACAATGAGATTCATGTTGCTTTTATGTCTGGTAATGCAACTCCCATTCTGTATCCCATGGATCAAGGAGTCATTTTAAGCTTTGTTTTCTACTATTTAAGATATTATGTTATTTAAGAGATACATAAAGCTATAGCCATCGAAGATAATGATTCCTCCCATGGATCTCTGAAGAGTCAGTTGAAAATCTTTCACCCTTCTACATGCCATTCTACACTTATGATTCATGGCAAAAAGTCAAAATATCAATATTAATAGGAGTTTGGAAGAAGTTGATTCCAACCCTCAAGGATGACTTTGAGATGTTTAAACTTCAGGAAAGAAAGGCATTGCAGTTGTTGTAGAAACAGCAAGGGAACTTGAATTAGAAACAGAGACTGTAAATGTGACTATATCTATATATAGTCACATTTTATTGCTGCAATCTCATGGTAAAATTTGAACAGAAAGATTTACTTTTATGGTGGGTAAAGAAAGTGATTTCTTGATATGGTGAATATGCTGTAGAGATTGTTGAGATGACAACAAAAGTTTTAGAAAGTACATAAACTTAGTTGATAAAGCACAGTCAGAGTTAAAGAGGATAGATGCCAGTTTTGAAAGAATTTCTACTGTCGGTAATTAAAATGCTTTTAAATTGCATAGTGTGCTACAGAGAAATCATTCCTGAAAGTAAGAGTAAATTGATATGCAAATTTTATGGATGTCTATATTTTTAGAAATTGCCACAGACACCCTGACCTTCAGCAACCACTCTGATCAGTCAGCAGATATCAACATTGAGACAAGACCCTTCACCAGCAAAAATATTATAACTCACTGAGGGTTCAGATGATGGTTAGCTGTTTTTAGCAATAAAATATATTTAATTGAAGGTATGTACACTGCTTTAGACTCTGATGCTGGGAGGTAGTGGGGGCAGGAGGAGAAGGGCACGACAGAGGATGAGATGGATGGATGGCATCACTGACTTGATGGACATGAGTGTGAGTGAACTCTGGGAGTTGGTGATGGACAGGGAAGCCTGATGTGCTGTGATTCATGGGGTCGCAAAGAGTTGGACACGACTGAGCAACTGAACCGAACTGAACTGAACACTTCTTTCTTTAGATATAATGCTATCATATAGTTAGATTATGGTATAGTGTGAACATAACTTTTACATGTATTTGGAATCAAATACTTCCTGTGACTTCCTATATTGCAGCATCCACTTTATTGTAGTGGTCTGAAACTGAACTCCAAATATCTCTCAGGTGTGCCTGTAGTATCTTTAAAAAATACATGTAAATCATTTTTTATATTTTTGTTATGAGATCACAATTTTGATCCAGTCTAATTTAAACTGGTTTAATAAAACTTTATATTGATACAAATATAAAAGCAAAGGAAACTAATTTAAAATGTCAGTAAATATAACTTTAATCAAAATGTATTATATATGAGGGAAATTTCACATAATCCCATGCATTTATATGTAAATTATATAGAGTAATTGTTCTTCCAACGTTCTTCTGTATTTCAACATAGGAATTTTTGCTACAGTTGGTAACAAAAAGCCTACTTGATTATTAATTTATTTTAATTAGAGGCTAATTACTTTACAATATTGTGGTGTTTTTGCCATACATCAGCATGTATCGGCCATGACATACATCAACATGTATAAGTTTTAATTTGCTTATATTCCCATGCTTGAGGAATTCAGATCTCTTACTTACGGTCTTTAAATGCAGCCCTGTACCTATCAGTATTTAGTTACTTACTATCTCTCCCAATTGATACTCTAAGCCAAATCAGATCAATATTTTCTGTTTATGATACTTTTTTGTCTGACTCTTAATATATATCTGGTCTTTTACTTCATATAAAATAATTTATAAAAATTAACAATCTACACATCAAAGAATGTAAAAATCAGAGTGATGCCCTAAGTCTAATATCAGAGAATAAAAAGGGCATGAATTTGTAATTTAATATTTATGTATAACAAATATATCTTTAATAGAAATGACTGAACTAAAAAACACATTGAAGTGATGAGCTGTTTGCATCCAAAGGCAGTATTGCTATGAGTGTGGCAATAATAACTGGAGACCAAGAATAGTGCTCTGTTATTGGAAATTCAGAGTAGGATGATATAATATTCCAGTGTGGTCAACATTTTTAAACACAAGTTTTTAACATTTTTTGGAAATTGTACAAACTATGAAACACTCTTTTTATAATCAGGGGATTATTCTGTGCATTGAAAAATGTATAGAATTCATCATCTACCAATTACCTGATAAATGTTAGCTGTTGCAGCCAATAATACTGAATATCAGAATGACCCTAGGAATTCCTGAAATGTCCCCAGAATACAAAATCACTTATTTGAGTGATCATGTACATAAATTTCCCCAGTTTTCTAGAGCACTCACCATTTTTGTCTAATCATGTATGTCAAGAATTTCATCATATTTAATAATATGCATATACATGCTTATAGATATGTACATGGATACACAGCCCTAAGTTAAATTGCTATTAATTGAAAGCTATCCAGTGACAAATACACCAGTTTTGTAAATATATACTTAAAAAAATTAGTGGTCCACATATATTATTTATAGTTTAAATCAAATATTTTTATATTTTATTATGATTCTTACATTGTACAAATTAAATATTCTTATAATTTCTTAGAATATTTACTTTGACAAAATAAATTGAGCTAATGGAAAACTTTGCAAAAGAGATAATGGAATAACTCTATTATTAAATATTAAATAAATTGATAAATACTTAAATTTGAAACAAATGAATACTGTGCATGAGAGGACAAAGAAACACATTAGATGAAATCTATACATTGAAAATATGGCCTCATTTTTAAATATTGTAATTTAGTGTTCACCATTAAAAATATTTTATTGGACAGGTATTCTAGAAATAGAAGACATTAAATATATTACTCTGCTTATTACCCTAAGTCCAAAGATTATTTTCCATATCTTATATACAGGGCTTTCCAGGTGGCCCTAGTGGTAAAAAAATCCACCTGCCAATGCAAGAGACACAAGTTGAATCCCTGGGTTGGGAAGATCTCCTAGAGGAGGGAATGGCAACCCACGTTAGTATTCTTGCCTGGAAAATTCCATGGACAGAGGATCTTGGTAGGCTACAGTCCATAGATAGCAAAGCACCATACAGGACTGAGCACAGCAGATGCTCGGTTAATACTGTTTGACTATATAATCATCAGTGAAGTGAAGAGAGAGTCATTCAGTCATGTGTGATGCTTTGCGACCCCATGGACTATACATTCCATGGAATTTCCAGGCCAGGATACTGGAATAGGTAGTCTTTCTCTTCTCCAGGGGATCTTCCCAACCCAGGGACTGAACCCAGGTCTCCCACATTGCAGGCAGATTCTTTACCAGCTGAGTCATAAGGGAAGGCCATGAATACTGAATTGGGTAGCCTATCCCTTCTCCAGTATCCTCCCAACCCAGGAGTTGAACTGGGGTCTCCTGCATTGCAGGCGGATTCTTTACCAACTGAGCTATCAGGGAAGCCTTGATATATATAATCATCAAATATATCTTAAAATTGGGTGATGCCGACAGAAAGGTCATTATAAAAGTTCTGAATAAAAAGCTTCATAAAATTTCAACTTTTACAAGATAATTTGAAAAGTGATGCAAAAAAGGTTAAACATATAAAAAATTGTTTAAGTATTATGAATGAAAATAAAAAGTATAATCCAGGTAACACAAAATCACCTAACATGCATAAAAACGTTTTTATTTCTGACATGTAAAAAGCATGAACAGTTACAAAACCTGAAGCTATAATATAGTCAAACTTTGACTTTTTATGGCTTACACAAATATTGATTTATTCCCAAGGGAAAGAAAGAAGATACATGAGGAATAATTGTGGATATGTTAGCTAAATTTCAATCCATGCTATAGTTAAAACAATTATATAAAAATACTTTCTCTAATTTCTTGTTAGAATTAATTTGATTTGCAAATGGAAAATATAATTTTGGAATTGTTTAAATAAGTAATGACTTCTATATCATTTTATTATAAAGATTAAGAACCAAGGCAATCTCATTTTCCAGTGGACAATAAAGAGGAAAAATGTATCCATGCAGGTAAATGACAGTTAAAGAATCCAACCACTAGAGAAAATGTAGTTTAGTTGTACCAAGACTAATCAAAACCAAAAATAAATATATACACATATGCAATAAGCCACTTTTTATATATAGTCCAATTTCTTTTCCTTTTTCCAAAAGTAAAATGCAAAACAAAAATTTTTGCCAGAGAGGCAGGAAAATTTACATGTTAAACCCCAAATTAAAAACAAATGCACAGCAAGAAATTCATATTTTAATTTAGAAAGTCACTGATGGCAGAATTTACAAATCTTAGTTATTAATAATCATAAGTCTTCTTGGTTTAAGCAATTTTTAAAATCCTGTGTAAAATACATTGCTGTGGCAAATTCACATAAATATATATTTATACAAGTTTCCTAACTCTACAGACAGTTCTTGAAACCACTTGCTTTTATCATAGACTTTTAAATCTCACACTTTAAACTAGAACTCTTGCCTATGAATGGAAAAAATATATATATAGTGTTTGGGATTATATTTCTATTACATGGACAGTCTCTCACAAAATAGAATGTAGAGAAACAGGTTTAAGATTCCAGAAAGAAAGCCATAGAATTCATTGCTAAGAAACAAATTATTTGTGTCTTTGCTTAGTCACTAAGTCGTATTGTCTGATTCTTTTTGACCCCATGGACAGTTCATCAGGCTATTCTGTGCATGGATTTTTCCAGGCAATAAATCTCACACTTTAAACTAGAACTCTTGCCTATGAATGGAAAAAATATATATATAGTGTTTGGGATTATATTTCTATTACATGGACAGTCTCTCACAAAATAGAATGTAGAGAAACAGGTTTAAGATTCCAGAAAGAAAGCCATAGAATTCATTGCTAAGAAACAAATTATTTGTGTCTTTGCTTAGTCACTAAGTCGTATTGTCTGATTCTTTTTGACCCCATGGACAGTTCATCAGGCTATTCTGTGCATGGATTTTTCCAGGCAAGAATACTGGAAAATCTTGAATACTGGAATAGGTTGTCATGTCCCTCTCCAGGGGATCTTCCTGGCCCAGGGATTGAATCCACATCTCTTGTGTTTTCTGCATTGGTAGGTGCTTTTGTTATGACTAAGACACCTGGGAAGCCCATTTGTGTCTTTAGAGAGTGAAAATAATAGTTATTTTAGTTTATTATTTTTTTTCTTTTTAAATGGAATTGAATAAACATGAGATGTATTTTGAGGAGACTATTAATTTACCTGTCTGTGGTACATTACCTGGTCTCATTTCACATTTTACATAGTGTTTCCATATATAGCATGCTTAAATGTTTGGTAAGTGTGTGAATGAATAGATTTCTTCTTGTTATATTGCTTGTAACAAGGGGGACTGGTGACCTGGGCATAAAGTTGTAGAATCATAAGTGAGATGGTGTCATGAATACTTCAGAGTTGGTCCTGATTTTCAGACACTACAATCTGAATAAAACCAACTTAAAGTCCTTAGTGAAAATATATTTATATATATATTTGTTTTAATTGGAGTATAATTACTTTACTATGCTATGCTGGTCTCTGCCATACAACAACACAAATCAGTCATAATTATAATGTATATACCTTTCCTCTGGATACTCTCCCCTCATTCCATCCTGTAGGTTGTCACAGAGTGTCAGTTTGGGTTTACTGTGTTATATTGCAATTTTGCACATTTTATCTATTTTTTTTCATGTGACAGTGTAAATAGGTCAATGCTACTTTCTCATTTTTTCCTACTCTCTCCTTCCCTCACTATGACCACAAGGCCATTCTCCACCTCTGAGTCTCCATTTCTTCTCTGTAAATAGGTTCATCAGTACTTCTTTTCTAGATTCCACATATACATGTTAACATACAATATTTGCTTTCCTCTTTCTGACTTACTTCACTCTGTATTATAGGCTGTAGGTTCATCCACATTACTAAAACGAACTCAAAATCATTCATTTTGTGTCTGAGCAATATTCCATTGTATAGATGCATTACATCTTTATTAATTCATCATGTAACAGTACTTTTGGTGGGATTTTTTGTCCCATTAAGTATTTCCAAATTCCTAGAAAATATTTTTAACATTTTTGGGCAAAATGTGATCAGGCTGAAACCTGTGTTAAAAAACCTCATTTATATTATGTACTTTAAGTTGCACTATTATAAAGTATATATCAATAGAAACACATTTATGCATTATTGATTATACACCTTGGGCCACCCAAGATGGATGGGTTATGTTGGAGATTTCTGACAAAATGTGGTCCACTGGAGAAGGGAATGTCAAATTACTTCAGTGTTCTTGCCTTGAGAACACCATGAATAGTATGAAAGGGGAAAAGATATGACACTGAAAGATGAACTCCCCAGGGCTTTAAAATCACTGGAGATGGTGTCTGCAGCCATGAAATTAAAAGACACTTGTTCCTTGGAAGAAAAGCTGTTAAAAACCTATAGGCATATTCCAAAGCAGAGACATTACTTTACCAAAAATGTTGATATGTATAGTCAAAGGTATGGTTTTTCCAGTAGTCATGTATGGATGTGAGAGTTGGACTGTAAAGAAAGCTGAGCATCGAATAATTGATTCTTTTGAACTGTATGTTGGAGAAGACTCTTGAGAGTGTCTTGGACAGCAAGGTGATCAAACCAGTCAATCCTAAAGGAAATAAGTCCTGAATATTCATTGGAAGGACTGATGCTGAGGCTGAAGCTCCAGTGCTTTGGTCACCTGATGTGAAGAGCTGACTCATTGGAAAAGACCCTGATGCTGGGAAAGATTGAAGACAAAAGGAGAAGGGGATGACAGAATGAGATGGTTGGATGGCATTACCAACTTGCTGGACATGAGTTTGAGCAAGTTCCAGGAGTTGGTGATGGACAAGGAAGCCTGGCATGCTGCAGCCCATGGGGTCACAAAGAATGGGGCAGGACTGAGCGACTTAACTGAATTGAATTATCCATTAATATTATTATTGATTACTATTGTTGTCAATTTTTTTAATGTCATTCATTTGAAAGAAATCCCTAAATTAATTTCTATTACACTACTATAAGTTGTATGTTGTGAATTTAGTTTTTAAAGTTATCCATCTCCAAATCGTGGAGATATCTCTCTACATTTCTTTCATTTACATCAAAATGTTGCCTTTTAATTTTAGAACTCTGAACACATTCAGATTCTGATCCCATAAAGTATAAGTTAGAAATTAATCCCCATGTATTTCTTTCTTTGAGAGTCATTTCCTTAATACCTTGTACTAAAGGACTCCATGTAATATAATTAAATTGTGCCCAGATTTCCTATGTATTAGAATCTTGTATATGTGAACTTATTCTCAGAGGTGTGAGTTGGCTCACTGTTGCTTTTCACAGTGACACCACGTGGAGTTTGTAGTCTGAGTACATAAAGCCCACCTCATTAATCTTTCTTTTCAAAGAAGATTTAGTTTTTTATGATATAATTTTTGTGTATAGATTTAGAATGTGTTCATCAGTTTCTAAAATAATGTATGGTACTTTGATATAGCAATGAATGTGTGAATTAACTTTAAAATAATTTGTATTTTGACCGGATTATGGCATACTATCTCAGATTATATTTCAAGGAGTTCAGAACAACTATATTTTCTCTTTTTAACTGAAGTTAATGGTGTGATAGAACTTTGGAAGAGACAACTTGAGCATCTTTAGCAAGTTAAGTCTAAGATTTTGTTTATCTTTTCTATTATAGTAGGTGATATATAATTATTTCTAGACATTGTTATTCTTAAAGAGAAACTAGCTTTATATGAACTATACACTAATTTTAATTAAAATGAATTTTATATGAAGTGCTGCTAATTTTCTATGAATTATTTATATTTGTAAACCTTGCTAGGCACTATTTTAGTATTAATTTATGAGAGAATATCAAGAAGCCCAAAACTTTTGAAAATTTTAGCAACAAAAATTTAAGATGTTTTGGCAATAAAATAAAAATTACCATAAACAGAGAGAAACACAAAGTCAGAAATAATAGTTATAGTATAAAAGGACAGTTTTTTAGTACATAAAAATCCTAAATAAGATTTATTTATTAAATGAATATTTATTTACTTCAAATTGTGTTATTTGTGACTGATTTCCTTCAGTCAGTTCAGTTCAGTTCAGTCGCGCAGTCGTGTCCAACTCTTTGTGACCCCATGAATTGCAGTACGCCAGGCCTCCCTGTCCATCACCAACTCCTGGAGTTCACTCAGACTCACGTCCATTGAGTCTGATTTCCTTACTGTAGCATAAGGTTTTCAAGATCCATTAATGTTGTGGCATGTATTAATAATTCATTAGTTTTTATTGCTGAATAATGTTCTATTGTGTTAACATAAATGCAAAGTATTTATTTTCCATTTAGTGCCATGATAAATATTTAGATTGTTTCAAATTTTTGATCATTATGAATAAAACTTTACTAACATTAATGTAGAAGCTTTTGTATGGAAATATATTTTCTTTCTTTCTTTTTCTTTTTGAGTATCAACTAGAAATTGAATTGTTGCATTTTATGGAAATTCTCCATTTGAGGAACTAGCAGACTTTTTTCAAACCACCTGCATGCACAATTTTGCATTTCATCAGTAGTATATGAGGGTTCTGATTTCTGCAGACCTCACAATTCCAATATTTTCTATTAATCTTTCTGTTTGATCATACTGTTGTTATTTAATCACTAAGCCATGGTTCTGCTGTCAATGGATTTCCCAGGCAAAAATATTGGAATGGGTCACCATTTCCTTCTCCAAGGAATCTTCCCAAACCAATTCTTGTCTCCTGCATTGGCAGGTGGATTCTTTACTACTGAGACACTAAGGAAGCCTATACCAGTTGATAGAAAACAGTATTTAACTTTTTCACTTGCATTTCCATATATCATCATTGAATTTGTTGGTTATGTTTTCCCTCCCTATTTTAAAATTAGGTTTGAAATTAAAATTCTCTCCCTCTTTTTTTTATTAGGTTTAGAAAGTTTCATTATATTCTTTCATTTTTCTTTTTTTTTTTTTTTTTTTTGGTTGTTTTGATCATGAAAAGATTCTGACTCTGTCAAATTCCCATTTTTCTCTACATGAAAGTTAAAATAGCTTTTCAGTCCCATGATGAATTCCACATGGTTGTGGTGTGCAAACTTTTTTACATGTTGCTGTATTTGCTGTGTAAATTGTGTTGAGAGTTTTTGTGTTCATATTAATTAGTTTTGCAGTTTTCCTTTCTTGTGATGTCTCTGATTTCGATATCAATGTAATACTGGCTTCATAGAAACAAGTTGAGAAATCTTCCCTCCTCACTTATCTTTAGAAAAATTAATAATTTCTATTAATTCTGCTTTACATGTTTCAAATATTCCCCAGTGAAGTAATTTTAGTCTTGGATATTTTTGGTGTGATTTGTCTGTTTCCTCATTGAATTAATAATTCAACTTTTTTACTCTTGAAAGATGTACCCAGATTTTCTGTTTCTTCTGGAGTCAATTTCAATAGTTTATGTTTGTCTATGAATGTCTCTATTTGAACATGATTACCTAGATTTTTTTTATATTGAGCTTTTCATAATGTTTTCTTGCAAGTCTTTTTTCTTTCTGCAATTCTAGTAATAATATTTTCTTCCTCATTTCTAATTTTGGTACTCTGATCTTCTTTCTCTCTTAGTATAGACAAGATCTATTACTTTTTCATAATTTCCAAAGATAGACTTTTTTTTTATTTCTCTCTTCTTTATCTATACTCTCTTTAATTAAAATTCACTCTACAGTTTATTATTTTATTCTATATTTTTTTCAGTATGTGAATGTGAAAGTTTAGGTGTTGGTTGAGAGCACCCTGACCTTTTATAGCTATAATTTTCACTCTAAGCACTGCATCACTTCATTGCATGAGTTTTGTCATGTTGTGTCACCATTTATATCATCTCAAATGAATTTCTTGTCTCTATTATGATTTATTTTTGATTCATTGGTTTAAATTTTGTTAATTTACACTTAATTTGTGAACTCATTTAATTGAATTATGTTTTTGGATTCCAAATCTCATTTCACTGTGGTTAAGAAATAAATATATATTTTTTTATTTCAATATTTTAAAATTTATTGTAGCTTGTATTAGAATGCATGTACCTTGGAAAACATTCCATGTTCCTTTGAGTATAATGCAACTCTCCTGTTGTTGAATAGAGAGTTTATCTGCTAGTTCTACATGATTTATACTTTTGTTCAGATATTCTATAGACTAGATTTGATAGACTACTGAAAGTGCAGAAGTGGAGTCTTCAACTATCTGTTGAAGACTTCAACTATCTGTTTTTATTTCATCTGTTTTTGGTCTCTGTTTTGAGTCTTCAACTATCTGGTGAAGTCTTCAACTATCTGTTTATATTTCATCTGTTTTGGGTCTCTAGGTTCACATGCTTATAATCTTCTGATACATTGCCTTTTTTATCATTGTAACATATTCTTTGTTTTCTCTAGTGATTATTTTTCCACTTAGTGTTTGTTGATTCTGATCTTAACATAGTAACTTCAATTTTCTATGCTTGTTATTTGAATGATATGTCTTTTCTCAACCTTTCACTTTCTATTTGTACACTCAAATGTAGAGTGTATCTTATGCAAGCATTGTATACTTGTATATGTTGAGAAATTATCTAATATGAACATTTTGCCATTTTATTGAATTGTTATCAAGGAGATCAAACCAGGAAATCCTAAAGGAAATCAATCCTGAATATTCACTGGAAGGACTGATACTGAAGGTGATGCTCCAATAGTTTGGCCACCTGATGCGAATAGACAACTCATTGGAAAAAAGAAACAAACAAAAAAGCATGTTGCTGGGAAAAATGAAGGCAAGAGTTAAAGGAAACAACAGAGGATGAGATGGTTGCATGGTATCACTGAACAATGGACATGAGTTTGAGCAAATTCCAGGAGATAGTGAAGGACAGGGATTCTTGTCATGCTGCAGGCCATGGGGTTCTGAAGAGTCAGACATGACTGAGAGACTGAACAACAATAATCTACTTGATTGTACTGTTATTATTGGAATAGTTGGATTTATGTCTGTCATTTCATTTTGTTTTTGCTTATATTTCATTTTTTAAAATCTCTGTTCTTCTGATACCACTATTTTTTATATTAAGAAATGACTTTAAGGGCAAAATTTTAATCTTCACAATATTATCTTTGTTGTATTATTTCATTTATTTTCTTAATAGCTACACTGGACATTATTATAAACATCTTAACATAGCAGAATATATCAGAAATTTAATCTCCCACAAACATTAGCTTAATCTTTTGCTATTGTTGTTCAATCTCTGACTCATATGCACATCTGTAACCCCATGAATTGCAGAAAACCAGGCTTCTCTGTCCTTCACTATCTACCTGATTTTCCTCAAATGATGTCCATTGAGTCAGTAATGTCATACAACCATCTCATCTTTGTCACCCCCTTATCCTCCTGCCCTCAATTTTCTCAGCATCAGGGTGTTTTCCAGTGAGTCAGCTCTTCAAAAGATGTGGCCATTATCAGAGCTTCAGTTTCAACATCAGTCCTCTCAATGAATATTTAAGGTTGATTTCCTTTAGGATTGATTGGTTTGATCTTCTTGCTATCCAAAGGATCCTCAAAAGTCTTCTCCAGCACCACAGTTTGAAAGCATCAATTCTTCAGCACTCACCTTCTTTAAGGTCTAACTCACATCCTTAAATGACTACTTGAAAACTAAAACTTTGACTATATATATCTTTCTTACCAAATTATGCCTCTGCTTTTTAAAGTGCTGTCTGGTTTGTCATAATTTTTCTTTCAAGGAGCAAGTGTCTTTTAATTTCAAGGTTGTGGTCAATGTCCGCCATGATTTTGGAGCCCAAGAAAACAAAATCTGTCACTATTTCCACTTTGCCTTTGTCTATTTGCCATGAAGTTGTGGGAATGTTTGCCATAATCTTGTTTTTTTTTTTAAATACTGAGTTTTAAGCCAGCTTTTTCACTCTCCTCTTTGACCTTCATCAAGAAGCTCTTTAGTTCCTCTTCACTTTCTGCTATTAAAGTGGTATCATCTGCATATCTGAGATTGCTTATATTTCTCCCAACAATCTTTATTCCAATTTATGTTTCATCCAGCCTGGCATTTCTCATGATTTACTCTGCATATAACTTAAAAAAGCAGGGTTGTAATATACAGTCTTGATATATTCCTTTCCCGATTTTGAACCAATATATTGTTCCATGCCTGGTTCTAACTCTTGCATCTCAGGAGACATGTAAGGTGATCTGGTACGCCCAACTCTAAGAACTTCCAACACTTTGTTGTGATCCACACTGTCAAAGTTTTTAGCTTAGTCAATAAAGCAGACATATACACTGTTTGTATCTCCAACCAAATCCATTGACATCTCAAAACTCATTACTGGACACTTCATTGCACTTCAGAGAAAATAAATCCAGCTCCACTCACCAGAACACCAACACAAGCTTCCAGGAAACCTTGACAAGCTATGAGTCCAACCTCAACACAGTTGAGGAACCTCCACAAAAAAGAGGAACCACAAACTGACAGAATACAGAAGGGCCACCCCAAACACAGCAATATGAACAAGATGAAAAGGCAGATAAATACACAGCATGGAAAGGAACAGGATAAATGCCCACCAAACCAAGCAAAAGAGGAAGAGATAGGGAATCTATCTGATAAAGAATCAGAACATTGATAGTGAAAATGATCCAAAATCTTGAAATCAAAATGGAATCACAAATAAATAGCCTGGAGACAAGGATTGAGAAGATGCAAGAAAGGTTTAACAAGGACCTAGAAGATATAAAAAAGAGTCAGTATATAATGAATAATGCAATAATTGAGATCAGAAACCCTCTGGAGGCAACAAATAGTAGAATAACGGAGGCATATCTTGTTCATATTGCTGTGTTTGGGGTGGCCCTTCTGTATTCTGTCAGTTTGTGGTTCCTCTTTATTGTGGAGGTTCCTCACTGTGTTGAGGTTGGACTCATAGCTTGTCAAGGTTTCCTGGAAGCTTGTGTTGGTGTTCTGGTGAGTGGAGCTGGATTTATTTTCTCTGAAGTGCAATGAAGTGTCCAGTAATGAGTTTTGAGATGTCAATGGATTTGGTTGGAGATACAAACAGTGTATATGTCTGCTTTATTGACTAAGCTAAACCTATATATATACACACACACACACACACACACACACACACACACACACACCATGCAAGTAGAGACCAAAAGAAAGCAGGAGTAGTAATACTCATATCAGACAAAATAGACTCTGAAACAAAGGCTGTGAAAAGAGACAAAGAAGGACACCCCATAATGATAAAAGGATCAAGAAGAAGATATAACAATTATAATTATATATGTAACAAACATAGGAACACCACGTATGTAAGACAAATGTTAACAAGTATGAAAGGGGAAATTAAAATAACATAAAAATAGTGGGAGACTTTAATAGCCACTCACACATATGGAAAGATCAACTAAACAGAAAGTTAATAAGGAAACACAAACTTTAAATGATACAATAGACCAATTAGACCTAACTGATATCTATAGGAAATTTCACCCCAAAACAATAAATTTCAACTTTTTCTCAACTGCACATAGAACCTTCTCCAGGATAGATCACATCCTGGGTCATAAATCTAGCCTTGGTAAATTAAAAAAAAAAATTGAAATAATTACAAGCATCTTTTCTGACCACATGCAGTAAGATTACATCTCAATTACAGGAGAAAAACTATTAAATATTCCAACATATGGAGACTGAACAAATCACAGAAGAAGAAAAAAAAATCAAAATATGCATAGAAATGAATGAAAATGAAAACACAACAACTCAAAACTTGTGAGACCCTGTAAAAGTGGTGCTAAGGGGAAGGCTCATAGCAATATAGGCATACCTCAAGAAACAAGAAAAAAGTCAAATAAATAACCTAACTCTACAGCTAAGGCAACCAAAAAAAGGAAGAAATGAAGAACTCCAGGGTTAGTAGTTGGGAAGAAATCTTAAAAATTAGAGCAGAAATAAATGCAAAAGAGACAAAAGAGACCATAGCAAAAATCAACAAAGGCAAAACTGGTTCTTTGAGAAGATAAATAAAATCGACGAACCATTAGCCAGATTCATCAGAAACAAAGGGAAAATTATCAAATCAATAAAATTAGAAATGGAAATGGAATGATCACAACAGACAACACAGAAATAAAAAGGATCATAAGAGACTGCTATCAGCAACTATACGTCAGTAAAATGGACAACAGAAGAAATGGAAAAATTCTAAGAAAAATACAACTTTCCAAAACTGAACCAGGAAAACAGAAAATCTTAACAGACTCATTACGAGCACAGAAATTGAAACTGTAACCAGAAACCTGTTTTTTCTTTAATTAATTTTTATTTTTTAGTTTGTTTTGCTTTACAATACTGTATTCGTTTTGCTACACATCAACATGAATCAGCCACGAGTGTACATGAACTCCCAATCCCGATCCCCACCTTCCCCTTCCCACCACACACCCTCTCTCTGGATTATCCCCATGCATCAGTCCCAAGCATCCTGCATCCTGCATCAAACCTGGACTGGCGACTCATTTCACATATGATATCACACACATTACACTGCCACTCTGCCAACTCATCCCATCCTCTCCCTCTCCCACAGAGTCCAAAAGGCCGTTCTATACATGTGTATCTCTTTTGCTGTCTTGCGTACAGGTTTATCA
>SJXQ01008293.1:462160-491711 GCA_006408695.1 Aepyceros melampus | reverse complement strand
GGGGTCCCCCTCCTCTGTCCCACTGCAGGGACAGACCCAGCGGCCCTGAGACACTAGACTCCAGGGGGGGCTGGGCTCCTCCCTCCTCAGTGATGCCAGCCCCCTCGCTGGCCTCTGCGCCGTGCTCCTCTCCCTCACCTCGCTGGGAGCCAGGTCTGGCCTCACGCCCCTTTCGGATCGCGCTGACCAGGTTTGCATTCCTCCAGGAAACTCCTGGTAACACTGAGGACCAAAGAGAGGAAGCCCGTCATGGGAACACGACGTGACGGGGCAGGTAAGTTAGGGTTTCTCAGGAAAAGAGGAGGCGATTCGCCCAAACCTTCTCCATTCCCAAGTGTAATAAGAGCTGGGTTTAGTGACTCACGGAGGGAAACATATTACATCATTATGCGGCTCACGTACAGTCACAGAGAAAAGTGCAGAGGACTCTGCTCAGAGCACTTTCTCTGCTATTCTAGTCTATTCTTATTCACGGAAAACATAATACTGTTTATGCCCAAGTGAACTGGTTTTACATCCTATCCAAAAATGTCCCAGTTTTTTTTTTTAATTGGGTCCGTTCAGGTCTCAGTTGCGGCGCGTAGGGTCTTCGTTGCGTCCCATGAGATCTTCCTCTGCAGCGCTCATGGGCTTTCTAGTTGCGGCGCGCGGGCTCAGGGATTGTGGCGCTCGGGCTTAGTGGCTCCCAAATATGTGGGATCTTAGTTCCCCAACCAGGGATCAAACATGATTCCCTACCTTGCAAAGCGGGTTCTCTTTTTAAAAAATCATTGTCTGTATTTATTTTTGGCTGAGCTGGCCCTTCGCTGCTGCGCGGGCTTTTTCCTAGGCGCAGAGAGCCGGGACTGCAGGGGCTTCTCACCGCGGTGGGTTGCCTTGTTGCAGAGCAGTTTCCAGGGCATGCGGATTTCAGCAGTTGCGCTTCCTAGGCTCTGGAGCATAGGCTCAATAGCTGTGGCGCTCAGGCTTAGTTGCTCTGTGGCATGTGGGATCTTCCCGGATCAGGAATTGAACCCCGGGTCCCTACATTGGTAGGTGGATTCTTTACCACTGGCCCATCAGGGAAGCCCCTGCCCCGATCTCTTCCTTGGGAAATAGAGTTCCCTGTTCACTTTGAAACGAATTAATCACTCCTGAAACTAACACCACATGGTAAATCAATGATACTTCAATTAACGTTTTTTAATTAAAATTTAAAAATTAAGTGTAAAAAATGTTAATGAAAAAAAAGTTAAAAGTTTCTAGTTCAGAGGTGTTGTTACAGGTCATCTCTTGCGGGGGGGCGGGGGAGGGGAGGTTCTGAACATGAATTCAACACTTGCAGCCCTGCCAGAGATGAGTCGGATCCCATTCACTGTAAAAGTTCTGCTATTTCTCGCAATTTGTCACTTGAGTAGCTTCTTTTTTCTGTCGTTGTCACTGCTGCTTTTGCTGCTTCACACTATCGGAAGCAGGAAGGGATCTGGCCTGGCCATCAGGTCTAGCAAGTGGTCGCCTGTGTTTCATGGAGCAGGGACCAGCCTGTGACGATGACATCTGCAGGGAGACTAAATAGCATGATCATACATCAAAGGCTGGGGCCTTCTGACCCTGGGGAGTCCCGGTCTCACCTCCTAATGGGCACACTGCATACCTGACATTCTTTCAGAAAATATGTTCCACCGAGTTCCTGCCTGCTCCCTAGTAGGGGATCCCTGAGGCCAGATGGTGATAAAATTTCCTACAACCCAGGAGGAAGTTCAATCTTTTTACACCCTGGTACTGAGGGGAAGTCCCTGACTCTGCAGATTAGAGGTACATTCCAAAAGCACTGCTGGGGTTTGTTCAGGAGTCCCTGAACGCAGGGCCTCCTTGCACTTTCCCAGGGGCTGGGCTTGAGCCTGATGGAGTTTCCCTGGTTGATATTTGGGGTGTCTGGGACCAGTCCGGACTGTGTCTCTGACCTGCAGTGGGGCCTTATGCCAGGGTCTTCCTTACTTCCACGGAACTGAGGTGAGAGATCACAACCAATGAGGCTCCAGCATCTCTTGTTTCCCATGGTTTTTGAGCATCCTTGGCCAGTGGGAGCACCTAAGACCATGGTGGTGACGAGGCAGCCGCGGTCCCTGTCTTCCCGGAGCTCTGAGTCCAACAGAAATCCCAGACTCAACCCCAGATGACAGGCAACTTGTTTGGGGACTGTTGCTTTCTTTTTTTTAATTCATTTTATTTTTTATTGCACTGGGTCTTCGTTGCTGCCTGGAGTTTTCTCTACTTGCGACGAGCGGGGGCTACTCTCCAGGTTCGGTGCGTGTGCCTCTCATTGCAGTGGCTTCTCTTGTTGTGGACCACAGGCTCTAGGGCTTGCAGGCTCAGCAGACATGGCGCTTGGGCTCAGTTACCTTGCAGCACATGGAATCTTAGATTCCAGACTAGAGATCAAATCTGTGCCCCCTGCATTGGCAGATGAATTCTGAACCACTGGACCATCAGGGAAGTCCCTGTGTTTGGGGATTGTGGTTGTAGGCTTTCAGTTGCCTCTGCTGCCCACTGGGCTGATGACTGCCTAGGAATGGTCCTGGAGGACAGAACAACACGCAGGCACAGCTGTATTTAAAATAATGCTTATGTTTCCCCTAAACAACAGCAACAGGCCTCCCCCAAGGAGTTCAGTGCCATGTGAAGCGGGTAGGAACAGTGACTTTGACTTTGTTCTTGGGTCCAGGACCTGGGGTCAGGGTGAGGTTTGTTTGTTTTTTAAATTTTTATTTGTTTTGGGTTGTGCTGGGTCTCTGTTCCTGTGCCAGCATTTCTCTTGTTGCAGAGCACTAGCTCTAGGGCACTTGGGTTCAGTAGTTGCAACTCGCTGGCCCCAGAGCAGAGGCTCAATAGTTGCGGCAGGCCCACGGGCTCAGCTGCTCCCAGGCATGTGGAATCTTCCCGGATCGGAGACGGAACTCTGCATTAGCAGGCGGATTCTTTACCACTGAGCCACAAGCTCCACAATGAGGTTCTTGAATGTGGGCTGGGGTCGAGCGTGTGACTTTCCTTCTGCCCCCAAGAGAAGGAGGGCATGGTCTCCCCAGAATGCCTTGGAGGTGAGTGAGGTGAAGCTCAAAAGCTGTCAGAGTCACACAAATATAGAGAACAGACTTGGGAGTTTGGGGTTACCAGATGCAAACTCGCATATACAGTATGCATAAGCAACAAGGTCCTCCTGTATAGCACAGGGAACTATATCCAATATCCTGCAATAAATCATAATGGAAAAAGTATGAAAAAGAATGTTTATATATGTACAATGAATCACTTGGCTGTACAGCAGAAATGAACGCAACATTGTAAATCAACTATACGTCAACAAAATAAAATAAAAATAAAAAGCTGCTTGGACTTCCCTGGTGGCTCAGTAGTAAAGAATCTGCCTGTCAATGCAGGAGACGCAAGTTCGATCCCTGGGTCATGAAGATCCCACAGGCCATGGAGCCACTAAGCCCGGGTGCCGCAATTATTGAGCCTGTCCTCTGGAGCCGGGAATCACAAGTACAGAAGCCCTCCCAGGTTAGAGCCTGGGCTCCGAAACAAGAGAAGACATCGCAGTGAGAACCCTGAGCACTGAAACTAGAGAGTAAACCCCGCTCGCCACAGCTAGAGAGGAGCCCCTGCAGCAACGAAGAACCCAGCCCAGCCAATAAATAAATTAAAAAAAAATTTTTTTTAAGCTGTCAGAGTCAAACCTGAGAAACTGAGCCCTCCTCTCATGCAAGGTGTTGCCTATAAATGGTCTATTTGGCCCTTTGAAAAAAGCGTAGAAGTTCAAACCCAGGGCTCTCTGACTCCAAAGCCTCATCACGTTTGGGGCTGGTGTCCTCCGCGTCTATGGAGCCCTGGTTGGGCCCCCCACAGCCTCCCTGAGCACAACCTCTCAGACCCACCCCCGCTGCCCTGACCTCCTCCCACTTGTCCGCCCAGGAAATGACTCAGCCACCCAGAGAGACCAGGCTCTGAACTCCAGATGGGCAGAGAACTGGTTCCTCACTCCTGAGCGGCGCCAACTCCAAGCCTGCCCTGGGCAATTGGCTTCTCTTGGGAACTGGCCCATGTCCAGACAACCTCAACTCTCTTTTTGGTAGAAACACCACGCTGGGTGCCAAACACCTGGGATGGACAACGTGAGAGTTGAGCCCATTTTTTCAAAAGACGCAGTGGGACAGCAAGTCACCAGAACTTTGGAAAGCAGCAGGCAAGCCTGTGCCTGGAGTCTTTCCAATCTCTTGTCTGTTTATTAATCTTTGTATATGACTCACTAGGAAAAACAGATATTACATCCTTAAGTGAGTTACACACAGTCCAAAAATATGTGATTACCAAGTATTTGTGAAGATACTCTGCCGTGCACACTCTACTATCGTCCATGAATTTTGTCTTCATTTTAAAAGCTTTAAAAAGCTTTCCTGGTGGCCCAGTGAATAAGAATCCGCCGGCCAATGCAGGTGACACAAGTTCGACCCCTGGTCTGGGAATATCCCACGTATCATGGGACAGTTAAGCCTGCTCGCCACAGCTGCTGAACCTGTGCTCTAGAGCCCATGTGCCAAAACTGTTGAGCCCAGGCGCCAAAACCACTGAAGCTCGAACACCCGAGAGGCTGCCCACTGCACCTACCGTGGGCCTAGAGACTGTGCTCCACAAGAGGAGCCACTGCAATGAGATGCCCACATGCTGCAAAGAAGAGCAGCCCCACTCGCCACAACTAGAGAAAACGCCCAGGCAGCAGGGAAGCCCAGCAGAAGCAAAAGTCAATAATAAAATTAAAAGTATCTTTTAAAAAGCCCTAAATGGAAGAGTTAAAACTAGCAAAGCCTTAGAAAAAAGAACGGAGTAAATGTTCACAGCTCTAGATTTGAAAATCGTTTCTTAGATATGACACCAAAAGCAAAGAGGCAAAGGAAAAACAAAAAACAGACAGGCTATATTGGACTTTTAAAAAAGTTTAAAGCTCTGTGTATCAAAGGATACTGTCGAGAAAGTGAAAATGCAACTCACAGAATAGGAGAAAACATTTGCAAATCGAATAAAGATCAGAAAGGTAATCTCCAGAATATATCCAGAATTGTAACTGAAAATCAAGGCTTCCCTGGTGGCTCAGTGGTAAAGAATCCACTCGCCAATGCAGGAGACACAGGTTTGATCCCTAGTCTGGGAAGATCCCACCTGCCTTGGAGCAACTAAGCTCATGCACCACAACTACGGACCTGTGCTCTAGAAACCGGTAGCCACAACCACTGAAGCCCAAGAGCCCTAAAGTCTGTGCTCTGCAACAAAAGAATCCAATGATGAGCAGCCCCTGCAGGGCAACTAGAGAGTTGGCTGGCCATAGCTAGAGGAAAGCCCAAGCAGCAGTGAAGATCCAGCATGGCCAAAAATAAATACACTTAATTCTCTAAAAACCGAAAAGTAAAAACATTTGAATGCAGATGGCGTCAGTCCAGGGAACACAAGGAACTGTCCACAACACTGGTGCTGACCAATCTCTTTGATTAGTTCTGTTGCTGAAACGCTACTTTCCCTGAGTAGCTTCACTTTACAGGGTGATTCAGATTCCCACCTGCGCATGCAGGGTGAAGGCTGGTGTGGTTTGCCTCAGTCTGAAACCCTTGATCTGTTTGGTTCCAGACGAAGCTCATTCCCTTCTCACTGAGGATCAAACACACAACTAGGCCTGATTCTCAAGTGTCTTTCTTGACAACAAAGCCACAAAAAACTGTGAAAAGTGCTCAGGAGAAGATATCCAAGGTGCTATCAGGATGTCACAGTGTTACAGACCTCATCCTCAGAATTGAGGGACATCTCAGGAGGGTGGCATTTAAACTGAAATCTAGGGGGTGAATGGAAGGCACGTGAAGAGACTGGGGAGAGGGTCTGATAGAAACCATCATGTATGAACCCTGGAACTTGGGGATGTAGGTCCCCTACATCTCACAGGAGGTGGGAAGAGAGTGGTGAGGCATGCAACTTAGGACATAGCTGTTGAGCCCTGGGAGACATCTGGGTTGTAATCAGGCTTCCCTGGTGGCTCTGACAGTAAAGAATCTGCCCACAATGCAGGAGACCGGGGCTTGATCCCTGCATTGGGAAGATCCCCTAAAGGAGGAACAGCAACCCACTTCAGTATTCTTGCCTGGAGAATCCCATGGGTGGAGGAACCTGGCGGGCCACAGTCCATGGGGTTACAAAGAATTGGACCCAACCAAGCAACTAACACACACACACGCGCACACACACACACACACGCGTGCACACACGCACACACACACACACACACACAGGGAGTTATAACAAGCCAAGGGCAATGGGGAACCATGAGGAATGTGCAGGAAGGACACAGCACCACCGCCCTTCACTGAGGGCCTCCTTGTCTGCAGAGGCTGGGAAGCGTCAGTCCGCCTTTCCCACAGGCCCTGGCGGCTGGCGTGCTGGATGTATCTGCAGCCCTGGGCATCACAGTCATGCAGTTGCCAGGTGTTTCCCGAGCAGCAACTGTGAGTTTAGGCAATGGCTCTGAGGTGCCAACAAGCCACTGAGCAGAAACGGAGTATCTGGATCCTGGATCAATGCAAGGAGGGACAGCCTAGAGCCTCTTCCTCCAGCTACTCCTAAGACACATAAGCTCTTAATCAACTATACCATTTGGAGGATCCAACCAGGGCTGGGTCAAGCCAAACCATCCATTCTTTGGTCACTTGAGGTCACATTGCAGGGAGCAGGGATCTGTTTATGTGATCCCAGGGATAGACTTGTGCAAAGGAGGGACACAGCCTCCCCATCAGCCAGCAGAGGAGGGACCTTGTGGATCTGGGGAGTCCCAGCCCCTCCTCCTGCATACCTGACATTCCTTCCACACACCTGTAAGTCCACCTCATTCCTGCCTGTTTCCTGGGAGGGGCTCCCTGAGGCCAGATGGAAATAACACTCAGATACTTCCAGGAGGAAGACCTAGTCTATTTATTCCTGGGGCAATGGGAAAGCCAGTGGGGAATCGGTGAGAGCAGGAACTGACAGCAACCCCCTGGTATCACATCCCAGGGAGCCAGCTCTGCCAGCCGCAGCCAGGACACGTGGGAACGTTCACCTGGGGCTTCCCCAGGGTGGTCTATGAGCGGAGCCTGCTTGTCTTCCTAGATGGCCTGAGCCAGGGCTGTTCGGAGGCCCCTGGACTGGAGTCCACGAGACCTGGGATCTAGTCCAGCCTGAGTCACTGACCAACAGTAGGACCTTGGGTCAGTGTCTTGCTCGGCTTCAAGAAACAGAATGACAGAATAAAACAAATAGTTGTGTCAAGTCAGGATCTTACACTTGTTGCCAAGACAGCTAGAACTCTCTCTAGAAAAGAGTAGAGGCAGGCCCCAACACCTAGTGATGGCAACAGCCAACGCAGGCCAGGTGCCCTCACAGATCTGGACTCTGACGTGGATGGTGACTTCCCAAGATTCTTCCTGCTAATGCAGGAGACGCGGGTTCGATCCCTGGGTTGGGAAGATGCCCTGGAGGAGAAAATGGCAGCCCACTCCCGTACTCTTGCCTGGAGAACCCCATGGACAGAAGAGCCTGGTGGGCTACAGTCCATGTGGTCGAGAAGAGTGGGACACGACTGAAGCAGCTGAGGACGCACGCACGTGTCTACAGATCTCAGAAGTGGCATTGCTCTTCGGGCAGCACCCAGGCGCCCCACCTCTGGGCTGATCTCCTTTCACTCTCCTGCTCTTCAGTGACTCAGCTCCAGGCCCAGGAGTGAAGTCTGGGCTCGTCTCTCTTCAGAAACAGAACCCTAACCCAGCCCTAGAAAACATGCCTTCTGCCGCATCCTGGCTGCTATCCAGGCATCTACAGCACCCCGGATCCTCACAGAGGCAACTGTCCTCCTGGAGCGATTCCAGGAAGCGAATGGAATCAAGGTCATGAGCAAACTCTAGAACATGACTTGACAACTAGCACTGGGCAAAGGAGGATCCACCCTTGCTTCAAGCCTCCTCCATTCATGACTTTGCTAACCAACACCCGCAACTTGCCAGAAAATAGACATTACATCATTACCTGGGTTCCAACATTCCTGAAAGGTGAGTTTCAGTACACAACATTTAATTGTGAAATAATTAATAAGATTCTGTGCAATTAGCAGAGACGTGGATTGGTGTCTTTAAGATCGTCATACAGATTGAAGTCAAAAGAGAAAAACAAATATTGTACAAGTGATCTTATTTGCAAAGCAGAAACAGAGACACAGAGAACAATGCGTGCATGCCCAAGGGGAAAGGGGCGGGGGTGGGATGAACTGGGAGACTGGGACTGACATACATACGCTATTGATACTGTGCGTGAAATAGACAGCTAATGAGAGCCTACCCTAGAGCACAGGAAACTCTGTGGTGACCTAAATGGGAATGAAACCCAAATCAGAGGGGATATATGGAAGCATATAGCTGATTCACTTCACCGTACAGCAGAAACATGACATCGTAAGGCAGCTATAGTATACACTTTTATATTATATAAAAGTCAATAATTTTTTTTAAAATCCTGGAAAAAAGATATTTGCAGCATATACTAATCCATTCCTTAATCTATGTTTTCTTCAATTAAAAAATGATACAGCTGATGACCAGCTTGAGTGGTTGTCTAACCTACTAAAATGTTGCAGTCCACAGTTGGGAGCTACTCAGCGACTGCAGAAACCCCCCAACTCCAAGGGGCGATGTGGGACTGGGAGGAGCATGCGGTAGCCTGCCCCCTTCTTTGTTGTTGTTCAGTTGCTCAGTCGTGTCCGACTCTTTAAGACCCCGAGGACTGCAGCACCCCAGGCTTCCTGTCCATCACCATCTCCCGGAGCCTGCTCAAACTCATGTCCATAGAGTCGGTGACACCATCCAACCATCTCATCCTCTGTTACTCACTTCTCCTCCCGCCTTCAATCTTTCCCAGCATCAGGGTCTTTTCCAATGAGTTGGCTTTTTGCAGCAGGTAGCCTAAGTGTTGGAGCTTCAGCCTCAGCATCAGTCCCTCCAATAAATATTCAGGGTTGATTTCCTTTAGGATTGACTGGTGTGATCTCCTTGCTGTCTAAGGGACTCCTAAGAGTCTTCTCCAACACCACAGTTTGAAAGCATCAATGGGAAAAAGAAAACATTTAGGACTCTAGTCACTGGACAGGTATTTCTGCTGAGCAGGATCTTCCCTGAGCTCCTAACCCTAATCTCAACCTTCCTGTCCACCTTCCCCAGAGCAGACCTGCTGGAATATTCATAGACACAGATCTGAATACTTTCCTTCCATGCTCAGGACATGGACACGGTGCCCAGTGCACTGAGGATAAAAGTCCTGAGTCCTCAGTGCTCACAAGGGACTGCCCCTGCCCCCCTCCCCCTCGCTCCAGCTCCCTCTCTCTGTGGGGCTCAGCCTTCCTAAAATAAGTTCAGCCTCACCCTTGAAATATTAGCTCACATATCCCCTCTTCCAGGAATCCCTCCCTGAACACTCAAGGCATCTCATGACCTCCTACCCTAATCTGGGCTCCCATAGCCACTGAGTTTTTACCCAAACCTGACCTCTCTGAGTCATCATGGTCTTAAAGATGGTCTGTAGCCCTCTGCGATGCTACTGAGTAATCACTGCACCTGCAGCAACCCCTGTCTAACACAGGGCTTGCCACACAGCTCATTCTCAGTGAATCTTTATTGCCAGGCTCTTAAATGTGTCTGTCATCTATTTCAGACTTAAAAAGAAAAAAAAAGGGTCGGGCTTCCCTGGCAGCTCAGTGACAAAGAGGCAGGAAGAGAAGCCACTGCAATGAGAAGCCTGCGCCCGCAACTAGAGAGCAGCCCCTGCTCCCCTCAACTAGAGAAAAACCCGCACGCGGCAATAAAGACCCAGTATTGCCAAAAATAAATAAATAAATAAATAAGATTATTATTTTTTAAAGTCCAGAAAGTGGAAGACTTAGAGGATCTGATGGGAAAGCTGGCGGGTGGATTCATCCTGGGAGAGTGGGAAGGACCCCAAGGATCCCTATTTGCAAAAGAGGCTGCAGTGTTGGGGGGGGTGAGAGGGAGGCTCTGGTGGGGAGGGGGAGGAGGGGGCCCCATCGGTCTCCTCCTGGCTCTCAAAGGATTGACATCATGTTTGACAGTGGTGTGACCAAGCTCACATCCGAAACCTGTTGCTGCCCCAGGGGCCCCGCGTGTCTCGCAGGCCTGGCGGGAAGGCAGGAGAGCTGATGAGAGCACACGCTTCTTTCTGGGGCAGGTGGGGGCGGGGGCTCAGTGGCACATCCATAAAACCCTGCTGATCTGCTGCGCTTCCTTCCAACCGCAGCCAACCCAGAGCCATGACTCCACGACGCCGCATCCTGGGTAAGAAGGACCAAATCCCGACTCTCTTGGAGCCCAAATCCAAAATCAGCCTCAATGCCATCCTCCCCTCAGTCCATTACTCCTTCTCCCTAGCCCCCAGCCAGACAAGTGACTCCAACATAGCAGTACTCCTTCCACATCCCCAAGGGCGTGCGTGCCTGCTCAGTCGCTCAGTCATGTCCAGCTCTTGGGACCCCATGGACTGTAGCCCGCCAGGCTCCTCTGTTCATGGGATTCTCCAGGCAAGAATACAGGAGTGGGTTGCCATTTCCTTCTCCAGGGGATCTTCCTGACTCAGGGATTGAATCTGTACCTCCTGCATTGGGTGCTGCTGCTGCTAAGTCACTTCAGTCGTGTCTGACTCTGTGCGACCCCATAGACAGCAGCCCATCCCTGGGATTCCCCAGGCAAGAACCCTGGAGTGTGTTGCCATTTCCTTCTCCACTGCATGAAAGTGAAAAGTGAAAGTGAAGTCGCTCAGTTGTGTCCGACTCTTAGCGACCCCATGGACTGCAGCCTACCAGGCTCCTCCATCCATGGGATTTGGCAGGAGTGTTCTTTATCCCTGAACCACTTGGGAAGAACAAGAGCAGCCCCATCCATGTCCCTGATCAATTTCCAAATTCATGCCCAATGCTGTACATTATGACAGGCTCGCATCCCAAATCCTGGCATCTAAATTTTAATATTGGTCATGGACATAACACACCAGTGTTAGCTCAGCTGCCTTTAACGCTTGACTCCAGCTGAGCCTCCTGCTCTGAGCTCTTCCCTCCCAGGGAACACCCATATCCCTCAGAACCCCAAACCCATTTTCTCTGAGTCCTGCCTGCCTCCTCTCAACTTCCACAGACCCAAATTCGCAAACACCTAACACAGGTCTGCCTCTAAGCTTTCCCCGAGCCTCGGTCCGGACAGGCACCCCCTCGGACCTCCCCTCCTCCAGGCTGGGCTCCAGTGGCTGCCCTATGCGCTTTCGAGGCCACACGTCATCCCTTTTTCTCCCGCAGCTGTCTTGGCCGCTGTCTGCATCCTTTTGCTTCTCCGCTCACACGGTGCCCCAGGTGAGCTCAGGAGGGACGCGGACGCTGGGGGGTGGGGTGCCGCTCCCAGAAGACCCCAGCCCAGCACTTGCCCACCCCGCTGCCCGGGTGACACCATCTCTGTTTCCTCCAGTGTCCCCCACAGGCACTCACCTGTTGCTGTGCCAGTCACAGGAGCCATGCGGGGACCAGTTCTACGACCCCCGGCAGGACTGTTGCTATGACGATGCCGTGGTACCCTTGAGCAGGACCCGGAAGTGCGGAAACTGCACCTTTAGGGTCTGCTTCGAGCAGTGCTGCCCGTGGTTGGTCAACAGGCCCCAGGAGTCCTTCGTGGTGAAGGTGAAAGGTCAAAACTGTTACTCGGCCCCATCCTCGGATGATCGGGTTTGTGGCAGGTGAGGTTCCGCGCCTTTCAAGGGAGGAGGGTGCGCAGAGGAGAGGGGACCTGCATACCGGTTCTATGAGTCAACTCCCCCCGCCCCCACCGAGTGCTCTTCTGGGTCCTTCTGTTCCCGTCCACCTGCTCTATTCCATCCACCAAAGACTCATGCTGGGAGGGATTGAGGGCAGGAGGAGAAGGGGACGACAGAGGATGAGATGGCTGGATGGCATCCATCACCAACTCAATGGACATGGGTTTGGGTGGACTCCAGGAGTTGGTGATGGACAGGGAGGCCTGGCATGCTGCGGTTCATGGGGTCGCAAAGAGTCCGGCAGGACTGAGTGACTGCACTGAACTGAACTGAACCCCCTTCTCTGTTGCTTCTTTCTCCTTTTGTTTTTATTTCTATTTCATCCTCTTCGTTGGTCGGCTCCTGTCTCTCTTTTCCACTCTCTGCCCATAATCTGTCCATCCCTCCCTCTGTGTCCATCTCTCTCTTGCTCCCCCCATCTCTCTGTCTCTCTTCAGTGTTGGCTGACAGATGATCAGAGGTCAGTTGGATGCTGCGTCCGGAATGAGCCTGGAGAGATGCGTCGTCCCCTTAGATCTGGGACATGGAGTGGGTTTTAGAGGGATAGGAGACACTCAGATTCAATCCCTCCTTCCTTATTCTGTCTCCTTTGTAACAGTCATCCTAAATCTGTCCTGAGTAGGGGGACTGGTCCCCTTTCTGTGACCGTGGACAATCGTGAGAGGTGACTTTGCTGTTGGATGTCCCCAGGACCCTGACCTCTCACAATGACCCCTATGACCAATACTGTGAGGGATGATCAATCCCCAGGCTGGCCCTGGGGACCCTTAATGAGATCCGTCATTCCCTTTGGCATTTTCTCTACCAGGAGCAAAACAGGAGGCACTCTGTGAATTCTGCAACCTTACATATTCTATCATGGCGGGACCTCGATGCACATGGAGCCCTTTCTCCACTTCCAAAGGTGGCAAGATAACACCCACTTTTCCACTTAAGAACAAATTTCAATTGAATAAAAATTCCATTTCAATCACAAGCCTCCGCTTTCTTGCACTGATCTCGACAGGGTGTGGCACAGGGTCGGGGTCGCGACTCACAGGGAGGGAGGGACGGGGACTTCTGCGCGGAGTCTGGACTGGTCTCTCTCCCAACCCCCCAACCAAGGAGGGAGGGCCGGTCGGCGCGCCCCCTGGCGGGCACAGGACCCAGCGCGGGGCGGGACGCTTCTGAGTGTGCACCAGGAGGTAGAAAGAAAAATCTCCCCTTTCTTGGAAATCCAAGCCCGGGGCTGGACTTTGCACTGGCCCGGAAATTGTGGTGTAGGGGTTGGGACTCTCACAAAGGAAGAATTTGCTTGTCTCCAAAAAGGATTTCCTAGAAAGAAATCAAAATTTGCGGTTTTACAAGATTCTGGAAACGCACAGCACAGGGTGGTCAATTTGAAGACTTCCTCCTCTGGAGTCAGCTCTGCTCAGGAAAGGGCCTGGAAACTTCTGGAATGTTTGAACCTTTAACCGAAGGTCATTTCAGCCCAGGCCACAACCAGTGATACTAGCATTCTACAAAGGTTTAGAACAGAGACGGCTATGATTGCCGGAGGCCCGTTTGGGGGCACGCCCAATTCAGGGACAAAAGGTATCACTTTATTCTGTGTAATTCTGATATAAAACTGTTTTATATCAACATAAAATTAACACATAAGAAAATAATTTCCAAAAAGTACGCTATAGAAGGCTGGGTCCAGGAAGGGATGGGACTGGCCCATGAAGTAAGTGCAAGGAGAGAGGAAGGAGTTTGGTTCCAGGGTGGGCAGGTGGGTTTGGACACCCTTTCAAGTCACTCTTCACCAGAACGTTCCAGAAGGGGGCTGGGTGCAGATGTGGCTGGGGCCTTCCCTGGTAGTCTGGTGGTGAAGACTCCACCATGTGTAAAATGGATAGCTAGTGGGAACCTGGTGCAGAGCCCGGGGAGCTCAGCCCTGTGCTCCGTGATGACCCAGAGGGGTGGGATGTGGGGGTGGAAGGGAAGGCCAAGACAGAGGGGATGTATGTTTGCATAGAGCTGATTCCCTTCTTTGTACAGCAGAAGCTAACCCAACATTATAAAGCAATTATACGCCAGTAAAAATAAACAGGACAGAGGCTAGAATAGAACGAGGCAGGCTTCCCTTGTGGCTCAGAGGTTAAAGCGTCTGCTTCCAATGCAGGAGGCCCAGGTTCGATCCCTGGGTCGGGAAGATCCTCTGGGGAAGGAAATGGCAACCCACTCCAGTATTCTTGCCTCAAGAATCCCATGGACGGAGGAGCCTGGTAGGCTACAGTCCGTCGGGTGGCAAAGAGTCGGACATGCCTGAGGGACTTCACTTTCACTTTCTAAAAATAAATATAAATAAAATGAGGTGCAAAAAAAGAAAAAGACTCCTCCATGCTTCTACTGCAAGGGGCACCAGTGCCATCCTGGGTCGGGAATAAGACGCTGCTGCTGCTAAGTTGCTTCAGTCGTGTCCAACACTGTGAGACCCCATAGACGGCAGCCCACCAGGCTCCCCTATCCCTGGGATTCTCCTGGCAAGAGAACTGGAGTGGGTTGCCATTGCCTTCTCCTGAATAAGACATTACACATCACAAAAATTAATTAATTAACTAAGAAAATGAAAATAAAGAGAAGATCAGGAGGTGGGGCTGCAGATGAGGCGGTAGGAATGTGGGACAGGGCTGTGGGGCTGGGGCACTCAGAGTCTAGCCCTATGGGTGGGCCCCAGACTCCATTCAAACAGGGGAACCAGAGCTCAGTCTAGGAGATCAAGGGCCAGGCTCGTAGGTGAGAGGCTCTGGGAACTTCCAGTTGAAATCTTGCCTCCAAGTGTCCCTCGACTTTTCCTCTTTCTTCTACCCTTTCCCTGTCCTTCTCAGTTGCCTCTTTTCTCAGCCTATGGCCTCAGGATTCAGATCCACCCATCTTTCTCCTCACCAGCAGACTCCAGTTTACTTACTTACTGTAAGTTACTTACTGCAATGTTGACACAGGGCTTCCCAGGTGGCTCAGGGGTAAAGAATCCTCCTGCCAATGCAGGAGACGCAGGTGCAATCCCTGCATTTCGAAGGAATCAGGAAGATCCCCTGGAGAAGGAAATGGCAACCCATGCCAGTGTTCTTGCCTGGGAAACCCCAGGGACAGAGGAGCCTGGAGGGCCACAGTCCCTGGGGTCGCAAAGAATTGGATATGACTTAGCAACTAAGCAACAGTGTTGACACAGTCCCTTCTGGGTGAGATTCTGGAAGAGGGAGCTGGGTGGGGAGGACTGGCACTAGATTCTCTTGCTCCTTTACTGGAAGGGGAGGTGGTAGAGGAGGGGCTTTGAAAATCGCCTCAGCTCGGGATAGGAGGACTGTCCCCATCATTTCTGAGGTGCTGTAGGACCCCCTCCACAGACACCACCAACTCAGCAGAGACACATGGCCCAGAATGAGAAAAGTTCTAGCATCTTGTGACCTCCAGGCCTGGCATGGGATTTGAAGCGGCCTTGGTTGGCGCATTTCTGGGTCCACTGGGGCCTTGACTAAGATTGCGGCAGAGTCACCCCCTTGGAGAGCTTGTGGAATGATAAGCTCATCATGTTTGAGAGAAGATTCCCATGTCTGGGAGATGGAGGCGACCATGGGAGAGATGGTGCAGGGAAAAAACTGACTATTCTCACCCTCCATTCTCTACCCAGGCACCACGACTGGATTCTTCATGGGCTCATCTCACTAAACCTCTTGATGAAAAATGTCCATTGGTGTTGTAAGCGCCTTCCAAGACACTAAGTATTTTATTAAAAATTCCACACCTGTAGGGGCTTCCCTGGTGGTCCAGTGGTCGAGTCCAAGCTTCCAGTGCAGAGGCCCCAGGTTGGCTCCCTGGTCAGGGAGCTAGATCCCACATGCCGAAAGTAAAGATCCCAAGTGCTGTGACCAAGACCTGGGGCACCAAATAAACACAGTTTTTTAAATTAAAGGAAAACAAAACAAAACCCAAAGCCTTTCCTGGCTCAAAGGAACAGAGCTCCTTGGAGAAATGACTGGTCTGGAAGCTGAGGCAGGGAAATCACAAGATAGGCCTGAAACATTTGGGGCCAGAAAGTGTGAAAGGGAGTAGACAGAGAGTGACAGGGGCTTGTCAAAAGGACCTTGTCCCACAGTTTCTCATCACACATGACCAAAAACTGCCCTCCAGGTGCTTACTCTTCACCTCCGCACCCCATCAGGAGAGGCGTGAGCGGCGGCATTGGTGGGCTGGGCGAGCCTCGGTACCTATCTCAGCAGGCCAGCAGCACCTCCATTGCGCGAAGGTGGCTCTCCTGCAAACCCCTGACTCACACACTTAAGATTCCTTGTTCCGCATTTCCAGACGGGTCGGGTGTGTGGCCAGCCTCACCACTGACCTCACTCATTTGCTTCATATACTTTGGTCCTGGTCCAGCGCTTGGAATCCCCCGACCCACGTCCACTAGTACAAATCACGCGGGGGCACAGGGATCACTCCACCCAGTCCCGATCACATACTTGGTCGCTGTGGGGGAGAACAGGGAGGGAGAGCAGTTATGTCACGGGAGAGACAGGCCCCCAGGAAAATCACAAAACAGGACTCCTTCGAGGCTAACCCACCTGAGACGAAGGGAGAAAACGCAGGGAGACGTGTGGACAAACAGGGTCGGCGCGCCCTCTGGCGGCGAAAGTGGGGACCCGCGGGGAAGGATGCTCCATTTCCCACAACGCCAAGAACAATCCCCACCTCAGAGCTGAAGGTGAAATGAAACTGTCTTTCATCCAAGTGAAATGCAGTGTACCAGGCTTTTCAGAAGTAAGTTATTCGTTTCCTTACTTACTGTATGTCTTCCCCACTTGAACGTGAGTGCTGTAAAGTCCTGTTTTGCTCACAGCTGTACTCCTAGCATCTACAACAGGTAAGTGGGACACACGGTGGGTGCTTAGTAAGTTATATGGACTGGAATTAACAACAATTTTGCCCTCGGATTCAGGCTTGAGTCTTATCTCCGCAGGGCAAGGCATCCCCAGGAGCTAAAATGTGCCCGAGTCCCCATTTCTGGACATGGTCTGGGACCTCAAAGCCCCTAGATTTGCTGAACAAGTAGCTCTTAGCCTTTTTCTGAAACCTGCACATGGGCCTGTTCCCAGTCAGTAATGTAAGGGGATCGGGAGTGCACCTCTAAATCTGAGGAAACCGCTCTCTGGGGCTGTGGGCAAGCTGGTGGGGTGTACAGATGGCCCCATGGTGGGATGGCGGAAGGGCATTTAGAAAAGAGGGGTGGTCTTCAAGTTAAGAGTGGAGGGGCCTCCTGTCTGGAAGTCTCCATGTTCCCGGGTAGAAGTCCAAGCTGTCAGGGAATTCTAAATTCCAGTGGGATCTTCCAGCCTCCAGTTTCTCCCCATTCCTGCAGGATGGGGAGCCGAGGGCACCAGTGAATGGAGGTTGCTTGAGTTAGCCCAGGTAAGGGGAGAAGACACCTATAGGAAGTCCTGAATGGGGAGAGGTGTGAAAGGAGAGCAGTCCCCTCCCCCAATAAAGAGGAACTAAAAGTGAGTGTTTATCACAGGAGCATCGCAAATTACTGGAAGACTGACAGAGGGTACCCTCGAGATCCAATAAATGTGGGAGAAAGCTGCCGCCCTTCCCCCACCCTATCTCCCCAGAGTGAACCAAGGACTTTGGCAGAAAAGGAAGTCCACTTTCAAATCACACCACCCAGAGTCGTCTGATAGGGACTGTCACTTTGCACATATCTTTCTGTTTTCGTTTTTGGAGGTGTCTTTGTGAAGCGGGTAGATCATATTTTGTTTAGCAGCTGTTTGCTTGGTGTAAAACTTCTAAAAACTATTGTGATTTCCCTGGTGGTCCAGTGGTTAAGAATCTGCCTTCCAATGTAAGAGATGTGGGTTCGATCCCTGGTCAGGGGACTAAGATCCCACATGCTGTGGGGCAACTAAACCCTGTACCACAATGAAGATCCCATGTAAGACCCAACGCAAATAAATCAACATATTTTTAAATATTTATTTATTTTGGCTGCACTGGGTCTTAGCTGTGGCACCTAAGATCTTCATTGCAGCACCCATGTGGGATATAATTCCCTGACCAAAAATGGAACCCGGACCCCCTGCATTGGGATTGTGGAGTCTTACCCACTGGACCACCAGGGAAGTTCTGGGTGTATAACTTTTAAATCTTTAGCAATAGGGTATTGTAGGCCTCCATCTGTACTCTATTAACCATTGTGTGAGAACGGCCCCAATGTTTACAACAGCCCTGTGAGGGAGGGACTGTTGTGAAGTCCATTTCACAGATGGAGAAAGTCAGGGTGACTCAACATGTGATATTCATATGCATTTATTGCGAACTATGTGCTTAGAACTTAGGATATAATGGTGTGTGAGAGAGGGAAATGATAGCCCATTTTTTATCTTTAAATGGCGCAGTTATACATCTTGTACTTTTGGGGACAATCTCGTGTTTGCCCATTGATGCAATATAAATATTAAGGGCTCTCTCAAGCAATGGCACCCCACTTCACCCATGGGATTTTCTTGCCTGGAAAATGCCTGGAAAATCCCATGGGTGGAGGAGCCTGGTGGGCTGCAGTCCATGGGGTTGCACAGAGTCGGACAACACTGAGCAACTTCACTTTCAGTTTTCACTTTCATGCATTGAAGAAGGAAATGGCAACCCACTCCAGTGTTCTTGCCTGGAGAATCCCAGGGACGGGGAGCCTGGTGGGCTGCTGTCTATGGGGTCGCACAGAGTCAGACACGACTGAAGCGACTCAGCAGCAGCAGCAGCATTCACTCCTAGGTGTCATGGTTTAGAAAATAGATTATGTGGTGGCCCTTCTTAGATCGTCACTGTATAGGAGAAACAAAGATTAAAGAATGAAACGGGGAGGTTTATAACTACAGTTGTGACAAATACAGAGATGGAAATAGCGTGGGGAAAGTAAAATAGCAGGGCTTGTCTGTGTCCCAGATATCAGAAAGGTAGTGTCAGTCTGAGAAGGAGACACTGAAGGACTAGTAAGTGACAATTAGGATGCAGCAGGCAAGCAGGGAGCACTGCACGCTTGGGAACGTCGAGGGAAACGCAAAGACGCTGCTTTGTGTTTTAAACTTGTTCTTGCTAGAGTCACCATTTAATTGGACTTCTATCATTGTTGCTATAACAAAAAAACAAGTATTTTTCACTAACTGCAAGAAAATCTCAAGGGGGTTTCAGTTCAGTTTAACTGCAAGAAAATCTCAAGGGGGTTTCAGTTCAGTTCAGTCGCTCAGTCGTGTCCGACTCTTTGAGATCCCATGAATCGCAGCACACCAGGCCTCCCTGTCCATCATCAACTCCCAGAGTCCTCCCATGTCCATTGAGTCGGTGATGGATGCCATCCAGCCATCTCATCCTTGGTCGGCCCCTTCTCCTCCTGCCCTCAATCCCTCCCAGCATCAGAGTCTTTTCCAATGAGGCAACTCTTCGCATGAGGAGGCCAAAGTACTGGAGCTTCAGCTTTAGCATCAGTCCCTCCAATGAACCCCACAACTGATCTCCTTTAGAATGGACTAGTTGGATCTCCTTGTAGTCCAAGGGACTTTCAAGAGTCTTCTCAAACACCACAGTGCAAAAGCATCAATTCTTCAGCACTCAGCTTTCTTCACAGTCCAACTCTCACATCCATACATGACCACAGGAAAAACCATAGTCTTGACTAGATGGACATTTGTTGGCAAAGTAACGTCTCTGCTTTTGAATATACTATCTAGGTTGGTCATAAGTTTTCTTCCAAGGAGGAAGCGCCTTTTAATTTCATGGCTGCAATCACCATCTGCAGTGATTTTGGAGCCCCCCAAAATAAAGTCTGACACTGTTTCCACCGTTTCCCCATCTATATTCCATGAAGTGATGGGACCAGATGCCGTGATCTTCGTTTTCTGAATGTTGAGCTTTAAGCCAACTTTTTCACTCTCATCTTTCACTTTTATCTAGAGGCTTTTTAGTTCCTCTTCATTTTCTGCCATCAGGGTGGTGTCATTTGCATATCTGAGATTATTGATATTTCTCCCAGCAATCTTGATTCCAGCTTGTGCTTCTTCCAGCCCAGAGTTTCTCATGATGTACTCTGCATAGAAGTTAAATAAGCAGGGTGACAATATACAGCCTTGATGTGCTCCTTTTCCTATTTGGAACCACTCTTTTGTTCCACATCCAGTTCGAGGGGGTTTATACCGGCTGAATTAAGTATTTTAAAAATAACAACAGCTGATGAGTTAAATATTTTAAAAATTCAGCTTCCTAAAACATAGCGAATAAATCTAATTTCATCCTATCAAAAAAGTGCTCAAGTAGTACTATATATAAAATAGATAACTAACAAAGACCTACTGTGTTGCACAGGGAACTATACTCAATATTTTGTAATAATTTATAAGGGAAAAGAATCTGAAAAAGAATATAAACACATATATATGTAAATATGTGTGTGACTGAATCACTTTGCTGTACACCTGAAACTAACACAATATTGTAAATCCCCTATACTTCAATTGAAAACTTACGCGGACTTCCCTGGTGATCCAGCGGCGAAGGCTCTGAGCTCCGAATGCAGGGGGTGGGGGTTTGATCCCTGGCCAGGGAACTAGATCCTACATACTGCAACTAAGAGTTCACACCTGACGCAGCCAGATATTTAAATAAATAAATATTTTAAAATCACATTAAAAATATTTAAAAGACTCAAGTAATACAGTCCCAATTGTTACAGGCAATATGACAATTACCCATTGTTATAAATTGCTCTAAATGTTCGCAGGGGCATGTCTCAATTTTAGGCTGACAAGACACAGAATAAATAAAATTCTAACAAGGGAAGTCTTCACCCCGCCTAGCTGATTGCACTCTTAGTTTCGTTAGGGAATATGTGTAAATATTTCTGTCTTTTTACAAAAGGTTAGTTGAGTGTTTTGTAATCTGAAAGTTAAAGTACAAGGTTGCTGAATTTCTTCAAGTTCCTCTTTGTACAGAGTCCCCTGGGGGCAAGGTAGTCAAAGTTTCTTCATGGACAGCAAGAAGGTAAGGTGGCTGGGCGACTCCGGAAGAAGGTCTTGGCCATGATCGTGGTGAGGCTGCGGTGGAAGCAGCCCATTCTGTTGGCCATGGTGAGGAGCATGGGTCTCATCCTGAGTCATGAGAAGCCACAGAAAAAAATAAGACTGGCTTTTTGATTCGAGTCTGGGCCTGACAGGGGCCAGGGTGCATTATGCAAGGTCATCGAGAAGGTAGGAGCAAAATCCAGGTGCGAGAAGATGGTAACTGAATCAGAGTGGAGAGAGCAGAAATAGACAGGAGTATCCTGATTTATAAGATATTTAGGAGACAGACGTCCCTGGTGGTCCAGTTGTTAAGAATCCACCTCGCCAATGCACGGGACACAGATTTGACCCCTGGTTCTGGAGGATTCCACATGCTGCGGAGCAACTAAGCCCGTGTGCCACAGCTACTGAGCCTTCACACTCTAGAGCTCGTGTTCTGCAACAAGAGAAGCCCCTGCTCACAGCAACTAGCAGAAGTCCTGCCGGGCAACAAAAGAAAAGGTGGGGGGATACTTAGGAGATAGCAGCATCATGACTTGGGGATGGATTAAACGAGGATCCAGTCATTCAGTAGCTATCTATTGAGCACCTGCTTGGTGCTGGGCATCATTTTGGGTGCTGTTTTGGGGAGAGGGTAGGAGATGGTCAAGGATGGTGCTCAGCTTTATGGCTTTTGTAACTGGAAGATGATCATATCATTCCCTCAGACAGGGACTCCCGGAAGAGGGCCAATTCTGGAGGAGGAAATCGTGACCCATTTTGGAAATCTTGTGTTTGAGGAGCCTCTGGAGCACCCCAGTGGAGATGTCAAGTAGGTAGGTGGATACGCAGATCCAGGATTCAGCTGAGAGCTCAGACATAAAAATAGGAAAGTCATCTGCATTTTGGTGTGACTGAAGTTATTGTCTGGATAAGGTCACCTGGCAGAAGAGTATAATGATCAGGAAGGGAAGAATGAGTCTGAAAGTGAGAACAAAAGGCCAGCCAGAGAAGTGGAAGGAAAATCAAGAAAGTCTTACGACACAAAAGCTAAAGGAAGTGAGCATGAGGATAAGGAAGTGTTCAGCTATGTCCAATGCTGTCCAATTGCCTAAGGCTATTCAGTGGCACAGCTGAAATGTAAAACTAGGCTCACACCATACGCAATTATAAATTCTAGCCCAGGTAAAGGTCTAAAAGTAAAACACACAGTAACATTTTTTTAATAGAAATGTTTTATAATCTTATTTGTGGAAAGATCTTAAGACAAAACAAACTATTTTTTAAAAATTTTCATAGGCTGGAGGAAAAGATTTGCAGTACATAGGGTTTAATCCTCATATGCAAAAACTCAACAGGAAAATGATTAAAGAAATAAACAGTTCCCAGAAGATGGACACAAACATCCATTAATATGTAAAAAGATAATCACCTAAGGTTGAGGAAATGCAAGTAAGACAATAATAAGATACCATTCCTTGGACTGATCACATGGCTGGGGAAAGGAGACACTAACACTTCTTTTGGAATGCCTTAAGCAACATCTAATAAAGTCTAAAATGTAGCCTTTTCCTGACCAGGATATTTGTGCATGGTCTCCTCATGGTATGCAAAGTAACAGAGCTCTTCACTGTTTACTCTATTAACTATCGATTCTATTCTATTAATTGTGTTAACTCTATAAAAAGTGCATGTGTACCCTTTTCTATATGTACCTGATTCTTTAATGCTCTTAAAAAGAACTGAGACACAAAATATACATAGTCAACAATGCAACAATCCCAGTAATGGGGTTGTTTTCTTCACTTTGCAACTTGATAAGAAACAGGCAAAAAAAAAAAAAAAAAAAGAAAGAAAGAAAGAAACAGGCAAACAATCCAATTTTTTTTTAATGGTCAATGGAAAATTAAAGACAACTGACCAAAGGCACATCCAAATGGGCAGCAAACAGAGAAATACAAAGTCCCTTGAGTGATCACAAAATCACCAATTAATGTTCCAAAGAGATTTCACTTTATACCCGTAAATTTAAGAAGTGATAACACCCACTTTTGGGATGAGTGGGGGCTCCAATACATTAGTAGTAGAAATATGAACTGTTAACAGTCTTCTGGGAAAAACAATCTGGTAATATCTATTAAATATGTATGTCCTTCGACCTAGCAAGTCTATATGTATAATTTATAAATACTCCAGTGTGTAAGGCTGCTATGTCTGACAATAATGTTTTGTGCAGCACTGGGGGTGGGGGGTGAAGAGGGACTGAAAAATCTTCAAAGAAGAAATTATGTCAGACTTCTCTGGTGGTCCAGTTGTTTAAGAATCTGCCCACCAGTGCAGGGGACATGGGATGGATCCCTGATCCAGGAAGATTTCACATGCTGAAGGGCAACTAAGCCCGCACGCCACAGCTACTGAGCCTGCGCTTTAGAGCCCGTGAGCGGCAACTAATAAGCCTGCCTGCCTACAGCCTGTGCTAGCAACAAGAGAAGCCCCTGCAGTGAGAAGCCCGTGCTCTGCAACTAGAGCGGGCCCTGCTCGCTAGAGAAAGTCTGGCACAGCAAGGAAGACCCAGCACAGCCAAAAATAAAATTTAGAAAAGAAATATTATGTAACTATTATGAAAGACAGATTAGAACTATGTAGATGTATTGCCCTGGAGAGAGGCCTATGAAACATTAGGTGACAAAAGGCAAATCGAGGCTATGGTTTTAATTTTACTTTTAAAAATGTGTCCATATATGTATGTTTATGGGAAGCAGAATGTGGTGTAGAGCTTAATCTCTGGAGTCTGGAACTTGTGGCAACATCCAGGCATCACCATCTTCTCCCTGAATGTAATAACCCTTCTGTGCCTCAGTTTCCTTGGTTATAGAAAAGGCAGGGTTAATAATATCTGCCTCACATACCTTGCTGGGAGCACATACTGAGATAATTCATGAACATGCTTGAGGATGCCTGGTGAGCCATTTAGCGACATCACGGGTATAAGCATGATCTCCACGAGCATGGAGAATACGGTGGAAGAAAGTATACCACACTCTTCTCATTGGTGACCTCGGGTGGGTGGGGCTGGACAGAGAGGGACACAGCTGATTAATATTTGTGTCAATTCAACTTGTTACAGCTAGCATACCTTATTTTTAATTTTTTCCATTTATTTACTTTTGATTGCACTGGGTCTTTTTGCTGCGAGCAGACTTTCTCCCGCGAAGGCTACTCTCTAGTTTTGCTGCACGGGCTCCTCGTTGCGGTGGCTTCTCTTGTTGCAGGGCCAGGGCTTTAGGCACGCGAGCTTCGGTAGCTGGGGCCCACGGGCTCTAGAGTGTGGGCTCAGCAGTTCTGGGACGTGGGCTTAGCTGCCCCTCGGCATGTGGAATCCGCCTACACCAGGCATCAAATCCTTGTCTCCTGTAATGGCAGGTGACTTCTCAACCACAGGATCACCAGGGAAGTCCTTTAAAATTTTTTCATTACAGCATGATGGTTGATCTACGATGTTATGTTAGCATCTGCTGTACAGCAAAGTGTAGCATATGTTATCTTGTTTAAAAAAAAAGTAAATAATTTTTAAAAAAATCTACCAAAGTAGAAGGAAAAGCAAAGCAGGCAGTCTTCCCTCAGCAAGTGCCTCTAGGAGGTACTGGGAGAGGAGACCTGTGCAGGGCAGAGGCCCCCGGGGGAGTCTTCTGCCCCACCTGCGATCCCAAGCGGCTGAGGGGTGCTAGGTAACGGCTGTTCCTCTCTGGACCTCAGGATCCCTCCTGTGGAGCTTACCACCAAGGGAAGATCTGAGGTCGAATCCTGGTGAAGCTTATGTGGCACTCTGAGTCAGACATCTTCTAAGCGATCATCCCATGAATTAGATACTTTACTGGATCAGGCCCATTTTGCAGGTGGGGAAAACTGAGTCACAGAAAGGTTAGAGTCACTTGTGCAAGTTCACACACTAGAATGTCACCAGATTCAAACACAGGCAGCCTGGCTCTGAATGGGGGTTCTGGACCACCAGGCTCTCCTATCTCCCATGTGTCAGCAAGGTGATCAGCCAGCTTCTGGCCTCAGTTTACTCAACTGTGAAATGGGCTTTCCATGGTGCACCTCTTCCGTTTGCTGCAAGGGTTAAATGGCATCGGGCTTAGGCCCAGGAGAAATGTTTTCAAAAATGGGCGCCTGTGTTTCTACAGTTCCTTGCAGGAAGAAAGGAGAAGAGGCCTCAGGGCCTCCCGGTTTTCTGTCCTCTGGGTTTTAAGCTCCTGCTGAGTTGTCCAATGCCCTACCTAGGGCAGAGACCAAGCAGGGAAGAGAGCCAGACACTGGCTCTTCCAGAAACCACGGTTTCGCCCAGGGGCCTGTGTGCCTCTCCCCACCCCTGGCTCCCAGCTGAATGAACGGGCTCCCCTCTCCCTACCCTCCCCCAGACCTGACCATACCACATCCTGTTGGGGCCCCGCCAGAGTAGGAAGAGGAGTCCTTCCCAGGCGTGAGGCAAGACCTTCCCCGCATGGCTCCCTCCACCCCACTGCCCCCACCGAGTCCCCGCAGATAAAGGCCCAGGGCCGGCCGCGCGTCCTAGGCATCTCCGTGCGTCCTGCCTGCATGTCTCGCCGCTGCGCTCTGCTCGCCTGGGCCCTCCTCGCTCTCCTGGGCCTCGGGGCGGCTCAAGGCTGCGGCCCCATCGTGTCCCGCAGAGAGTGGAAGGCCCTGGCGTCCAGGTGCAGCCGGAGGCTAAGACAGCCCGTGCGCTACGTGGTGGTGTCGCACACGGCGGGCAGCGTCTGCAACACTCCGGCCTCGTGCCAGAGGCAGGCCCAAAACGTGCAGCACTACCACGTGCGGACGCTGGGCTGGTGCGACGTGGGCTACAAGTGAGTGCAAGGGGGCCGGGGCTGGAGCTAGGGATGCAGGGGAGAGGAGCGCGCGGGGGCGACGGGAGGCCGCGGGGGCCGACTCTGGAGCCGCCTGATCCTGGAGCCGCCTGCCGGATACCCGGCGCAGCGTCTCGGTTTCTCCCCCAGGGTCGCAGCTTAGGGCTGGGCGTGTGCAGGCAGTGCAGACGTGCAAGGGGGAGGGGAAGGGGCTGCAGCTCTAACTCCAAAGGAAGGGACAGATTTTGCAGGTACACAGGAACAAGTCCTGTGCACTGGATTCGCTTGGTAAAGTCTAGTGCCTGGTAAAGCCGGAGTTGGGCTTACAGTCCCAGCTCCATTTACCGCTGGTTGAGCCCTGGGGCAGGCATTCCCCTCTCAGCTTCAGGGTCATCTCCCTCCTCTGCAAAGTCAACAGGGTCGTGGGCCACTCCATTGCTGAGCCAGCCAATACTCCTTAGAACACTGCCTGGCGTGCAGTGGGAGCCCCTAAATCCACGGACTGTTACTGTGTGCCAGGATGTGTGCCAGGGGCTAGGATGGGCACAGTCGTGGACACAGAATCTAGCCCAAAGGGATTTAAAGAGCAGCAGGCAGCAACAGGTGAGGAACAAGCGAAGTCCACAAGATGAATTTAGACGGTGATGGAAGCGATGGAGAAAGGAGCCGTAGGTCACAGGGTAGTGAGCGGGGGGTACCTCAAAGGTGAAGGCCAAGAGGCCGAGGGAAGGGGTCAGGCCTGGGGGACAGAGGCAGGGTGGCTGGAGCTAGCTGGACAGTGATATCAAATGAGGAGGAAGAGGTCGGCAGGGAGGACCTCGGTTCTACTCTCAGACAGCAGCCATGGGAGGGATGCCAGTCGGCTTGGGGTCCGAGAAACTCCCTCTGGCTGTGGTGTGGAGAACAGATGGTAGGGGCTGAGGGCAGAAACAGGGGGCGGGGATTGGTTAGTTCTGCCTCTGGGGCCCACGCCCGCCAGCTCCCTCTCCAGGGGACTAGGCTGGGGTCCCACACACGGATTTGTACTCTAATCGGTTTTCAGGCTTCCCTAAGCACCAGAATCGCCTTACTGGAAATGCAGACTCCCAGGCTCCATCCTGAGAGATGCTTCAATAGGGCTGGGGTGAGGCCAGGAAATCTGAAGACCTTGCTCGGAGAAATCGAGAAGCCTCCGAGAGTATCTCTAGCTCTTCCGGCTCCAGATATTACAATCCAAAGGCCCCAACTTCAAAATTTCGTTTCCAGGAGTCAGGCGCTCTGATTCTGAGTGTTTCCCTGAAGGAATGAAGTCCAGAGAGTTTGGCTTTGGGGCCTCTGGTCTAAATCTCTTTAGAGGAAACCTGACTGAAGTTTGTTTCTCCAATTTTAGGCTGCAGAGTCTGATCCCAATGTTTTGAATCTCCCTTCCTTGTCACATCTTGTCCGGAGTCTCAGTTTCTTCACCTGTAAAATGGGGCTCCTGACCACCCACCCTGGTGGTGATGTTTGAAGTTTAAATGAGATGCATCCATTTAACACAGATACAGAGAGTAGCGGTTGCTTGTGCCGGGGGTCAGGGGCTGTGGCAGGGCCGTGCCCAGCCCAGTCCTGGTGATCACTGTCAACGTGGTATTTCTAGTCTCTTCTGTCCTTACTCTGAGAATCTGGTATTCCAAGTGGTGATGTCAGGACTCAATATTAGGAGTCCCCACAGTCTGCGCATCCTTGACCACCTCGTGAGCCAGAGGGAGGGGGCCAATCTCGAGTCTCCAAAAAGCCAGTCTTCTGGTTAATTCCATGTGCTCAGATGCTCAGTCATGTCCGACTCTGCAACCCCATGACTAGCCAGGCTCCTCTGTCCATGGGATTCTCCAGGCAATACTGGAGTGGGTTGTCACACCCTCCTCCAGAGGATCTACCCAACCCAGGGGTCGAACCTGCGTCTCTTATTATCTCCTGCATTGGCGGGCGGGTTCTTTACTCCAGAGCCACCTGGGAAGCCCAGTTAATCTGGGCTTAATTCCAACGTGCCCAATCAAACTCGCTCAATCAAGCCATGCTGAATGATTGAGTCTGAAGGATCTGCTTCTAGGATTGGAAGCCTCAAGGAGACAGGTGCTGGGGCTCCGGGGTTTGTGTCTGGTTGTGGTGCCAACCCTCGAGTCCCTGATCCTTTCAATCAAGGGCATCCCAGCAGGGAAGAGGAAGCAGGAAGCAGGCTGGGGAACTTCTCAGTAGAGAGTCCTGAGAACTCACTAGTCTCCAGGGCAGGACCTTGGGTAAATACTCTTAAGTCAGCTTCCTCAGCTTAAAGTGGGGATGACGGCAGTGTCAGAGGATTCCACATGAGGAGTCAAAGAATTAAGAGCTCAACCAATCCTCCAGGGAGGTGGGAGAGAGCAAGGAATCAGACCATGTGGATGGGAGTCACAGAGACCTGGGTGAAAATCCTGGCTCCCTGACCAGCTGTGTGACCTTGGGCAGGTGTTGCCACCTCTCTGAGTAGCTTTGGGATGGGGGCAATGGCAGCTCATGGGGTTAGGGATGCAAAAAGGTGCACCTAGAGCTGTGCTCGACAAATAGCAAGGGCCAGGCTCATAGTTTTTATTGTCGAAGATTAGGGGATGAGGAGGGTTGTTGGGGAAATTGTGAGTGGCAGGGACAGGGGTGGGGTGAGCAGAGGAGAAGGAGTCCTCCTCCAGGAAGCCCTCCATCACTCTCCCACCCACAGTTTCCTGATCGGAGAAGATGGGCTCGTGTATGAGGGCCGGGGCTGGAACACCATAGGTGCCCACTCTGGGCCCACGTGGAACCCCATGCCATTGGCATCTCCTTCATGGGCAACTACATGGGTAAGTATCCAGCTGTCAGCGAGGTGGCTGACATGGGTTCTGGGGGATGGCACTTCGTGGTGCGTCCTGGCTGGGAGGCTCTGCCACCTACAACCTCTGTGACCTCAGGCGCAATTCTGTTTCTCTGAGCTTCGTTTCCTCTTTTGGATAAAGTCCATTTCCAACCACACGGTTTCAGATGAGTTCACCTCTATAAACGTTCTTCGGTCAGTCCATGAACTGGAGGGTTAGAGTTAACCTGAGAAGTGCTTGGAGTGGATTGCCATGTCCTCCTCCACGGGAATCTTCCCGACCCGGGTCTCCTGCATTGCAGGTAGATTCTTTACCATCTGAGCCACCAGGGAAGCCCCAGAAGTGCTTGATAAGTGGCCGCTACAGCTGTGGATTGGATGGGAAGGTCTGGGGGCAGGGGAGAGTGAATAAATGATCATCTTGATGACCGACACTTGTGGAGGGCTTGCTCTATACATAGTCACTCATCTGAGTGTCCCCCAGCCCTGTGGGCAGGTGCTGTCATTCTCCCCTTTCACAGATGAGAAAACTGAGGTACAGAGAGCAGTGGCAGGCCAGGTTCTGGGCCCAAGTGAGCCAGCTCGGAGTGCAAAAGCACAGCCCTACCCACACTCCCTCAGCCCTTGGAGGAAGCCCCAGCCTAACTCCTGCCTCTCCTCCCCCAGATCGGGCGCCCCCGGCCCGTGCTCTCAGGGCAGCTCAAAATCTGCTGGCTTGCGGTGCGGCTCGGGGATACCTGACTCCTAACTACGAGGTCAAAGGACACCGCGATGTACAGCAGACGCTCTCTCCAGGGGACCAGCTCTATGATATCATCCAGCAGTGGCCACACTACCGCGAAGTGTGAGGGCCTGTCCATCTTCTCACACCCCACCCATCCCAGCAGAAA
>SJXQ01008293.1:426179-445108 GCA_006408695.1 Aepyceros melampus | reverse complement strand
TTGCCTTTGAGGCGCCGCCCCCCACCCCACCCCGTCAACCTGTGACGTCAGAACCTCCACTTCGTGCACCAAGTGTGGGCTCTCCAGCGCCCCGCTCTGGGCCACACACCTAACCCCATTTCTCTGGCCTCATGACACCATGGTTTTAGTGTATGAGCGCACGCCTGCACACACACACACACACACACACACACACTCATTTTCCAACTTCCAGCCCTCTCATCTTTCACTAAAGTGACCCACGTTGCATTACCACCCCAGCTCCTCTTCCCAAACTGTGCTCCCTGGATATTTCAGATTTCACAGCCATCATCCCAGGACCGACCAGAGCTGACAATCCTCTACGCTGGGCTCCCCCAAAACAAATCCACATCACCACCTCCCACACCAGACATGGGTAAACCCCCGCCCCTGGCAGTCCCCATCCCTGATGGTTGTTCCCCCACTATCTGCCACACCCAAAGAGTCCAGCCAGTCATGACCTAGTGTGCACATGCATGCAAACACACACACACACAAACACATGGCCTGGCCTAAGAAACTCCTCCTAGCCCCATTCCAAGCTCATGGCCCCTGCCCCCCACCATCACATGGGTGAATTAGGGCTGAACAGATCCCCCTCTCCCTTAGCTCTACACTCCAAAATACAGACCAAAGCCTTCCACACTATCCCCTTGGAATGTGTAGACCCCCAAACCCTTTAAGACACCCCACCATCCAGACCTCCATAGTGCACACTGAAGCCCATCACTACCCGCTGGGGTATCAGACTCTCCCTCCCCTACCATCCCTCAAATGTGTTTTGCCTTAGATAAGCACCATGCCCACTTAACAACAAATGATTCACTGTTAGTTCCACTCTCTGGTAGGTACTGTAACCATCCCCCATTTTACAGAAGATGAAACTGAGACTCGCCTGGAATCCTGCAATGAGGGTCTGGCACATTCACCCTCTACTCACTCCTCAGCAGCCTTCCCTCACTACCTTCCAGTTCCTTCCCTAACCCTCTGCTCCTTTCCCTCCAGAACAAATCCAAATGGGGCCTCACACCTTAAGCACAGTACACAATGTAAGTTTGGGACTTCAGGGTTCAGATCCTAACCCACAGTGTGACCCCAGGCAAGGCATTTAGCCTCTCCCAACCTCTCCCCATTAGTAAAGCAGAGATAATAAGAACTCCCACCTCACACAGGATTATTGTGGGAACTGAATTAGTCAGTATATATAAGATGCTTCAAATAGTGCCTGGCATTTGGTCAGCTATTACCATCTGTACAACTGGCTGATGATAAGTTGGCAAGCCACATGCCCATGAAGGCACAGCCATTTTGACCATTCTTGTATCTTCAGCTCCCCGGGCCTAGCACAGATCAGCAGCTGCTTGTGAATTCATGCTCGGCACCAGGAGACAGGGTTCAAGGCACTGGAGATACAGGCGAGGCCTTCTCCTCTCAGCTCACTCCTCTGTCATCTTCCAGGTCTCAGCTCCAGTGTCCCCTCCTGCAAGAAGCCCTCCCTGACTCCCAAGCTGGGTAAGGACTGCCTCAATCACTTCAGGGTTTCCAACACAGGCCAGCACCAGGCCAACTACAAAAGGGGAGTTGAATGATGAAGAGTTCTACCTAGAGCTCTGAACTGACCTGTTTCTCAAAGTAAGGGCTGCAGACCTTCAGCTTCAACATGGGAGTTGGTGACAAGGCAGCATTCTGGGCCTGGTCCCAAAGCTAGAAGCAGAATCTCTGGAGGTGGGCCCAGGAATCTGCATTTCCCACAAGCTTCCCCAGCACAAACTAGAGCTGAGATCCTCTGCTCCTGGCCACCACATTCTGCCCAGTTTATGACCCCATCTAGACCCCAGCACACAACCCAACACCCTCCCAAACCTTAATGATCCTGCCCTGTATCACAGGGAGACCTCTCAAGAAATGTAATGGTGAAAAAGTACAAGTAACACCTTTAAGTACTATGCACGTTTCCAGCTGCTGAGTTCTAGGTCCACTTGGAGCCCACACTCTAGTGAGGGACGTCGAAGTAGCCCAGTGGTATAAACAAACAGTAATCTAAGTCAAGCAGTGGTGGGTGTTACGAAAAAAAGTAAAGCCAGAGGGTGACAGGAGCTATTTTGGTTTGGGTTGTCAGTGAGAGCCTGGGGGAGTTCAATGCAGACAGAGGGGACAGCAAATACGTTTCCCAAGTGGAGATTTTATTGCTATGTTTGACAGACAGCAAACGGGTTGGGGCAACTGAAGCAGGATGAACAAGTGGGATTGGTGGGATTTGAGAGCATGGAGGAGGGGGAGCTGGATCAGGTGGGGCCTCGTAGGCTTGGTGAAGACTTTCACTGCATGAGATGAGAGCCGTGGGAGGGTTATGAACAGCGGAGCAACATAATCTGACTTTTGAACTAACTTGACCGTGGGGTCAAGGGTAGAGGCAGGGAAGTCAGTGAGAAGGCCGCTGCAACAGACCAGGTAAGAACAGGTGATGGCTTAGGCCAAAATGTAGCAAAGGAGGTGGTGAGATATGACTGGATTCTGGATGTGGTGTTTTTCTTTTTTTTAAGCTATGCCATGCGACATGTGGGATTTTAGTTTCTCAAGCAGGGATCAAACCGGCACCCACTACATTGGAAGCGCAGAGTCTTAACATTGAACCACCAGGGAAGTCCCATGTGTTCTGAAGGTTGATCCATGAGATTTGCTGACTGATGGACAGTACGTGGGTGAGAGAACAGGAAGGAGTGAAGGCCGACTCCAAGGTTTCTGTCCTGAATACCTGGAAGGATGGAACTGTCATCAACTAGGTTTGGAGGCTGAAGGGGAAAACTTCAAGTTTAGTTTGGGACACACTTTCGAAGTCTGTGTGTGTGGCAGCTGGACTTCCACGTAGAGAAGAGCCAGCCACTGCACATATGAGCCTTGAGTTCAGGGTAGAGACTCCAAATGGAGATATACACACTTATAAACATCATTACGTAAAGAGTATATGAAACCAAGAGACTGGGTGAGGCCACCAGGTGAATGGTATAGCCAGACAAGAGAGGTCATTCTACTGATGATGAAGCTAGGCACAGAAGGTTAAAGAACTCACCCAGTGGCAGGGCCAACGTTCAAACTCAAGCAACCCAATGCCAGAGCCCACACTCTTAACCACCCGTGGCGTTATTAAGAAGTCTGAGTTAATTCACATGCAACATTTGGTAGGTGCCTGTCACACAGTTAGCCCTCAGTAAACGTTACGTGTATTACAAGCCTTCATAAGTCGTCAAAACACACTCTCATCGCTGGAGTCTTCCCTCATTCCTTCCCACAATATTGTTCTTCACCTGCCCTCCACCCAAATCAAAGCTTGTTAACTGATGGCAGGGACCTCCACCACTCCACAACGCGCTGTAATAACCCTCTGTCTTAAAACCTCCCATTAAATTGCAAGTCTGTCCTACAAGGGCATTTCTACGTTTCACCATCTGCTGTATCCTACTGTACACACTTTCCCCTTTCAAGAGCCTCATGCGAAACAGAAAACAACTCCCGACTCACATACTACCCTCTCACAACCTCTCACGAAAGCGCCTAACCGTGTTAAAGGCAACCCCTCCCGATTCTCACACTACTAGGTCAGGTGCCTGCTCAGCCCATTCTCTCCCCAGAGCACCCCTTCGCCCCCAGGATCTCTTCCCCGACCCGCGCACCCGCAGCCCTAGCAGTCTCTCACCTTCTCCAGGGACTCCCCTCCTCGCGAGCGGTTCAACTGCCGAACCTCCAACCCCGCCTCAGGATCCGGCCTTCTCGCTGCTGATTGGTTCTAGCTTACTCGCAGCCAAGTTCTCATTAGTCAAAACAGACGCCCGTCACTTCAGCCCCCTCCAGAGCTTGCAATTGGTCAACTCGGAAGAGAAGTTCCGAAATGTGTCGGGGCGTCAGTCTCCTCTCCAATCACTATTGGCTGGAAACTACTGCCAATCATAGAAAGGTTGTTCCTCGGAGAGGGAGGAAATCCCGGAAGTAGCTCTTTGACTCCGCCCACAGCCCCCTGCGCCAGAGCAGACCACGCCCATATGGAGGGGCGGGGGCGGGGCGGGAAAATGCCGACGCGCATGCGCGGAGGGGGGTCTTCGCCGCGGGTTAAGATGCTAAGAAATGTTCTTAGCGTGAAGACGAGATTTATCGGCGGTCGGTGTGTTCCAAGCCTGCACTTAGCAGCTTGCAGGCCTTGGCTTACTTAAAATTAGCAAAAACCCTGCAGTGTGGGAGCTATTATAATTCCCATCTTGTCACTAAGGAAATAGGCTCAGAGAGGTACAGCCACTGGCCCAGGATCACACAGTTTGAAAACTACCCCTATTTTGGTTTCAGAGTTATCAACGGGGTGGATATAGCTTAAAGAAGGGACGGAGGAGCCTGGTGGGCTGCCGTCTATGGGGTCGCACAGAGTCGGACACGACTGAAGTGAACACAAAATTCGGTATAGACATGAAAATTTACTTAGAATGTGAAATAATAACATATTACATATTTAAAAGAGCTGGCAAATACCACAAACATTGCAAAATCCCAGAAGATAATGTAATGTTTTTTATTAATTTACTGCCTGGCACACCTCTGTGGTTGTTTCCTACTTTTTTGGCTGCATGTCCCTATTTCATAACATCCTTACCTCATAATATCCTCATCTACAAAGACAGAGAAAAGTAAATTATCTTTCCTCTAGCATACTTGATGGAACTTTTTTTTTAGTCATTATCATTTAGAAAAAGTTCACAAGACAGTATTGGTGATGTCATCTGAGTATTTTGGAAATTGAGGGAAAGTTTCGTGAAGTTTGTGGTTCAGAGGGTAAAGCGTCTGCCTGTAATGTGGGAGACCCAGGTTCGGTCCCTGAGTTGGGAAGATCCCCTGGAGAAGGAAATGGCAACCCACTCTGGTACTCTTGCCTGGAAAATCCCATGGATGGAGAAGCCTGGTAGGCTATAGTCCATGGGGTTGCAAAGAGTTGGACACAACTGAGCCGACTTCACTTTCAACTCATCTTAGCTACGCATTTTGGAAAATGTTTCTACATTCTAACTTCTGGCTCAATCCTTTTAATTCCCAATTCACTTTCATTATGAGGTGCTTCTGGAGTAGATCACTTGAGGACCATTCATACAACAACAAACTGGCCTTGTACCTAGTGAGTTAGCACCTTGGACAATAGGATCATTCTGGAAGCCATTCGCGACACCAGGACAACTGGTTAGGTAATTCAAGTATAGCTCAACGTGTCTATGAACTATGGGTTTCCCAGGTGGCGCTAGTGGTTAAAGAGCCTGTCTGTTAATGCAGAAGACATAAGAGATAACAGGTTCAATCCCTGGGTCAGGGATTCTTGCCTGAAGAATTCTGTGGACGGAGGAGCCTGGCGGGCCACAGCCCATAAGGTCGCAAAGAGTCAGAGATGACTGAAACAACTTAGCATGCACGCACATCGATGAACCATATCAAAATATCCCGCAGAACCCAACCTAAAAGTACCTTCAACTCACCTTCCCCTCACCTAGATCTCATCAGTAACCAAGGTGACTCCGACACCATGCATGGTAGAGAGAAATGCCACATAGGGACACAGAACAGGGAGAAGTCAATCATCTTAACCAATTGCATTTGAAAATTGTATTTATTTATTTATTTTGGCTGCCCCAGGTCTTAGTTGTAGCATGCAGGATCTTTGGTTGTGGCACAAGTAATATTCATTGCAATATTTGGGATCTAGTTCCCTGACCAGGGATCAAACCCAGGCCCCCTGCATCGAGAGCATGAAATCTTAACCATTGAACCACCAGTTGTTGTTCAGTCTTTGAGTCATGTCTGACTCTTTGCAACTCCATGGACTGTAGTCCTCTGTCCAGGCTCCTCTGCCCACGGGATTTCCCAGGAAAGAATACTGGAGTGGGTTGCCATTTTCTTCTCCAGAAGATCTTCCCTACCCAGGGATCAAACCCATGTTTCCTGCATCGGCAGGCAGGTTCTTTACCACTGAGCCACCAGGGAAGCCCCTGGACTATCAGGAAAGTCTCTTAACCAACTGCACTTTGAATATCTTACTTTTGCAAAATTTTCAAAAACATCAGACTGCAGGGACACCTTACTGGACCATGGAAAAGCCTACGTAAACCAGGGGCCCTGAAGCTTATGTGAGCTTTATGATAAATCCACTCTTGATACCAGTCATCATGCATCTATTGAATTGAATATTCATTGTGTGCCAGAGGCTAGTGCCAGAAATCCTGCCCTGAAGCATCATAGCTAGTCTTGACACAGCCACCAACTGCTTGTGAGGGCCCCTTCCCTTGCTGGGTGTGAGTTTTCCCACCTGTAGACCGAGTATTGCTAAAAAATAACATTTGGGGTTATTATGATGCCCAGACATAAAGTTCACTAGACAGTCCAGTTAAGAACTGGGGAGTGTTGCAGTCAGAAAGACCTGGATTAGAATCCCAAAGTATATGAAAAAAAGAGGAGAATCTCAAGACTTCATCTTGCCATCTTGGGACTACCAAGATAAGCCGTGCATCTTTCCCAAGCTTCATTGGCTTCATCTATAAAGGAGTTCAATGCGTCCACTCATTCATTCATTCGTCAGTCATTTACTGAGCACCTGCTGTGTTTGGGGCACTTTTCTATAATCCAGGCACTATGTGCTGAGAGTAGGAATCTCAGTGAACAGAAAGAAAAAGCCTATGTCCTAGTGAAAAGAAAACATATAAATAATATATAATATAATAAATATATTTATAAAATATAAATAGGGACTTCCCCAGTGGTCCAGTGGTTAAGACTTCGCCTTCCAATGCAGAGGGTGTGGGTTTCATCTTGATCTCTAGTCAGGGAACTAAGATCTCACATGCCACAGGTGGACAAAAGTTAAAATAAATAATAAATAATATTTTTTAAAACTTGCAAAGAAGAAAAGAGAAAGATGTGTCTGTCTCTTTAAAAAAATATGAATAAATAAATGTTAGGTGGTGAACAGAGCTATGGAGAAAAACAAAAAGCAGAGTAAAGTGGACAGGATGGTCAGAGATGTTCTCTCTGAGAAGCTGGCTGAGACCAGAGACCCAAAGTAAGTGTAGGAGCCATCCTTGTGGTCCAGAGGTAGAGCATTTCAGGAAAAAAACAGTGAGTGCAAAGGCCCTGAGGTTGAGAGCATGCCTGATGCATTTAAAGAACAGTGAGGTGGTCAATACTGAGTGAGTGGGAATGTAGTAGATGATGTCTGGGAGAGAGCCAGAAGCCAAGTGGTGTAGGGTCTTAAAAGTCATTGTAAGGTCTTTGGGTTTGGCTCTGAGTGAGGAGGGATCTGTTGAAGGGAGAGGGTGGCAGGGGCATAATTTTACGCACATCTTGAGTGGTCTCACTGTGTTAAGAATAGGCTGATAAGGGACTTGCCTAATGGTCCAGTGACTAAGACTCTGTGCTCCTGCTCCCAGTGCAGGGGACCCGGGTTTGATCCCTGGTCAGGGGAACTAGATCCCACATGCCGCAGCTAAGAGTTCTCATGCTGCCACTAAGAGTTCTCATGCCACAATTAAAACAAAAAAACCTGTGTTCCACAACTAAGACTCAGCACAGCCAAATAAATAAGTGACTATTTTAAAAAGAGTGGAGAAGGCAATGGCACCCCACTCCAGTACTCTTGCCTGGAAAATCCCATGGACAGAGGAGCCTGGTAGGCTGCAGTCCATGGGGTCGCTAAGAGTCGGACACGACTGAGCGACTTCGCTTTCGCTTTTGACTTTCATGCATTGGAGAAGGAAATGGCAACCCACTTCAGTGTTCTTGCCTGGAGAATCCCAGGGACGGGGGGAGCCTGGTGGGCTGCCGTCTGTGGGGTCGCACAGAGTCAGACACGACTGAAGCGACTTAGCAGCAGATTTTAAAAAGAGAGAGAGAGAATAGTCTGTTAAAATAATTCCAATGAGATAAAATGGTACAACCTGTGGAAAACATGTTGGTGGTTCTAGATAAAGTTAAACATAGAATTCTCAGGCAACCCAATGATTCCACTCCTAGGTATATATACCCAAGAGAATTGAAAACTTGTGTTCAGATACTTTACGTGAATCTTCACAGCGGTATCATTCATGATAACCAAAAGGTGGCAACAATCCAAATGTGTATCAATAGATGAAAAGATAATAAAATGTGGTCCGTCCATACAGTGGAATATTATTCAGCAGTGTAAAGGAATGGGGTACAGATCCATGCTGCAAACATGGATGAACCCTGAAAACGTTGTGCTGAGTGAAAGAAGTCAGACACAAAGGGTCCCATATTGCATGATTCCATTCATAGGAAACATCCAGAACAGGCATATCCATAGAGACAGAAAGCAGACAAGTGGAGGCAGGGACCGAAGCTGGGGCGTGGGGGTGGGAATGGGGAATCACTTTCACGGGTGTGAGGTCTCTTTGGGGGATGGTGAAAATGTTTTGGAACTAAATAGAGATGATGCTTTCACTACACTGTGAATGTATGAAAAGCCTCTTGTCTGTGCCTTTTTAAGTGGTTAATTTAATGGTATGTGGCTTTCATCTCAATAAAACAATTTTTAAGCAAAAGATTACAAAAGAATCATTCACATGAGAGGTGGCTTTTCCGAGGGTGGTAGCAGTGGAGGTGGAAAGATGTGGTTAGAATCTGCATCTATTCTAAAGGTAGAGCTGACAGAATTTGCTGATGGATTGGGTGTTGGGAGAGAGATAAAGAGGAGTCAGAAATGATTGCAAGGTTTTTGAGCCGAGAAGCTGCCAAGATGAAGTTCCCATTTATTGAGATTAGATGAATAACAGGTGGGGGAGGCTGGGAGCGAATGGGAATCGGGAGTTTGGCTTTAGATGTGTTGAGGTACCTAATAGATTTCCAAGTGAAAGTGTTGAGAGGGTAGCTGAATTGATGAGTCTGAATTCAAGCATGAGATCTAACCTAAATAGATAGATAGATAAAATAAAATAGATAAGCAGCATAGATACAGATAGATAGTTGATAAGATGATCGATAGTATAAGTAGATAGTTGATAGATGATCAATAGCTAGATAAATATTAGATAGAAATATAGATAGATGAAAGATAGACAGTTGATAAATAGATAATCAATAGATAGATGGATGGATGAATGAACTTGAGAAGCCATCCCCAAAGGAGTAAGTGGAAAGAAAAAAAGAACAGAACCAAGGACTGAGCCCCCAAGACCCTCCAATGTTTAAAGACCCCAAAGATGAGGAAGAAACAACAGAGGAGTCTGAACAGGAGCAGCCACTGAGCTAGGAGAGCGAGGTGTCTTAGAAGTCAAGGGAAGAAAATAAACCTAGGAAGAGGGTGTGACTGTCCACAAGTAGGCTTAAGTTATATGCAGGCAGGTCACTCAGCTATTGGGTTGAATCACAGAGAGTTTCCTGGTAACCTCAAGAGTTGATCTGGCCAAGTGGTGGAGCCAGACCCTAACTGGAATGATTCAAGGATTGGAGAAAAGGAATTGGAGACCTTGGTACAGATAACTTTTTTGGAGTTTTTTTTTTGTTGTTGTTGTAAAAGGCAGCAGACCATTGGAGCTATAGCTGGACGGGGTTTCAAAAGCTTGTCTGTGTTAGAGCGTGTTTTTATGCCAATGAGACGATCTGGAAGAGAAGGGAGAACTGATGATGCAGGAGAGGAAAGAATTGCTTGATTTACAGCCCTGAGTAGCAAGAGGTGGAGAAAGCAATGGCAACCCACTCCAGTATTCTTGCCTGGGAAATCCCATGGACGGAGGAGCCTGGTAGGCTACAGTCCATGGAGTCGCAAAGAGTCAGACATGACTGACATGACTTAGCAGCAGCAGCAGTAGCAAGAGGGGATGGAATGTAGTGCTCACGTGAAGTGTTCTTGGCAAGGAGGGTTTCCTAGCTTTAGCAGGAGGGAAGGTAGAGAACAGGGTCCCTGGCGCTGGTAGCTGCGACACAGTTGCTGGGAATATGCAGAAATTCTCTTCTGATGGATTTAAAACAGGATCAGGGTCAAGGGTGAGAGTGATGCCAGGGAGGAAATGGTTTGAGGTTGAAGGAGGGAGGAGAATACATGAAATATGCTTCCAGGATTGTGGGAGAGTGAATGGACACGAGCAGGGCTTCCAGGGAGGAAATTACGGTAAATCCAGATTCACCGAAGTGTGTGTTTTTGTCCAGCCATGTTCAGCAGGTGCAATACACAGCAGATGAGAATGAGAGTTAGGTGAGAATTGCCTGCCGATCTCATTCACATAAAAGCTGGGGACAGGAGCTGGTACCTGGTGAGTACTGGGAAGGAAGGCGTCTGTGATCATTGTAAGTGCTTTGATTTTGGAAAACTGAGGGGCTGTGAAAAGAATAGGGATCAGGATTTTGTCCAAGTTTATCCCTTTACAAATGGGGAACAGAGGTCCATGTGAGTCTCTTTCAAGTTTCACACACTCTAACATGATTTTTTTTAATGCGAGATGCTATTATCACTATACTTGTAAAATGTCCCAAAAGCTGAATCCATTATCCAATTTGCCAAGGCAATTAGCAAACATCCCCCAACCCCCTCTGGATTGTCCTGTGTGATGATTACAGCTGTGATAATTCAGAGCCTTCATTAAGCCCTAGGTGTCTTTTCTGCATCAACTCATTCAGAGGCAATGAAGTGGTGAATGAGCGTGTCTGCCTGGGTTTGAATTCAGCTCTGCTCCTTCTAGTCAGTTTCTCTGTGTGTCAGTTTTCTCATCTGTAAAATGAGAGTGATACCAGGAGCATGCATCTTATAGTGTTTTTGTGAGGAATACATGAGTTACTACAGGTAAAATCCTTGCTTGCTAAGCTAAGTCACTTCAGTCGTGTCCGACTCTTAGCGAACCCATGGACTGCAGCCCACCAGGCTCCTCTGCCATGGGATTTTCCAGGCAAGAGTACTGAAGTGGGGTGCCATTGCCTTCTCCTGCTATGTAGTTAACACATAATAAAGAGTGGCTATCATCATCACCCTGAATCCTCTTAATGATACTAGAAAGGAGGTACTATTCTTATTCTTTTGGGCCATGCTTTGTGGTATGTGGGATCTCAGTTCTCTTACCAGGGATCAAACCTGTACAACCTGCATTGGAAGCTCAGTCTTAGCCCCTGGACCACCAGGGAAGTCCCAGAAGGTACTATTATGCTGCCTTTTTTGCTGTGACAGTGGCTATAACCTTAAAGTGTTAATACTCATGATACACAGATACACACACACAGAGGTAAGTTTGTAGTTATTCTAGGTGGAGATGAAAACTAAAGCAACTCAGAGAAGCTTAACTGATCTACATAAGAAAGTACATAAAGCAATACTTTCAAATCCATTAGATTGAAAATAAGACAGTCTAAGAACACCAAGCTCTGGAGAAGTATGTGGAAGAACAGGTCATTGGGCACTAAAGTGTTAATAGGTGTATCCTTTCTAGAGAATAATCTGGCAATATTTTGAGAAATTGAATCTGAAAATGCCAGACAATCTGATTTCCCTAACGTCCAAATGAGGTGGGTATGAGTATGAGCCTTGAGTGGACTTTAGGTAGCAAAGAGTTGGAAAGAATTTCATGTCCCATCATTAAGTCTCAAAAGTGTTAGTCGCTCAGTCGTGTCTGACTCTTTCCGATCCCTTGGACTATAGCCTGCCAGACTCCTCTCTCCCTGGGATTTCCCAGGCAAGAATACTGGAGCAGGTTGCCATTTCCTTCTCCAGGGGATCTTCCCAACCCAGGGATCAAAGCTGGGTCTCCCACATTGCAGGCAGATTCTCTACCATCTGAGCCACCAAGGAAATCTCAAGCAGTGGAGGGTAAATCATTTATAATTCAATAAAATAATTTTTAAAGTAGAATATAAAATATATCCTGGGACAGCCCATAAAAAGAGGTAGAAGTTGACATTCATGCCATTCCTAGAAATGCTTTAAGACGTCAGCTTGCAACAATCTCATGAGAAAGGTACCATGATTTGTACATAGTCGCTCAGTCACGTCTGACACTTTGTGACCCCATGGACTATAGCCCACCAGGCTCCTCTGCCCATGGGGGTTCTCCAGGCAAGAATACTGGAGTGGGTTGCCATGTCCTCCTCCAGGGGATCTTCCCAACCCAGGGATCAAACCCAGGTCTCCCATATTGCAGATGGATCCTTTATTGTCTGAGCCACCAAGGAGGCCCATTACAATTTAACAACCCCCATTTTACAGGAGGGCTTCCCTGGTGGCTCGAGGTTAAAGTGTCTGCCTGCCAAGCAGGAGACCTGGGTTCGATCCCTGACTGAGGAAGAGAAGTAGTATAGTAGAGTGAAGCAGTAGTTGCGGGAGGTGGGGGCAGGCAGGGACTTCAGCAGCCAGGCTGCCAGGGTTCAGTTCCCAGCTCTTCGGCAAGTGACTTCACTTCTCCATGACTCAGTTTCCCTATCCACAGCAGGTGGAGAGATGGCACAAACATCTTCGCCTCCTTCCACCAAGCTTAAGGCAAGAATTCTATATTACTCCTCAGTGTTCTTACAAAGACCTCAGTTCTATTTCGCTTACATACAACACAGTGTGTGATCTGATTTGCCTTTAATTTTGGGTGCACAGCACATGGCATCTTAGTTCCCAGACCAGGGATCGAACCTGCACCTCCTAAAGTGGAAGCTTGGAGTCTTAACCACCGGACCCCCGGGGAAGTCCCTGACTTGCCTTTTTAAAGGTTGGCTCCAGCTGCTGCCAAAAGGAGAGGCGAGGATGGGCAGAAGTGAGGAGCTCGGGACAGGGGCTCCTGGTGAGAACCCAGACGGGGGCGTGGACCTTGGTCGTGCTGATAGAGGCAGCTAGACGTAGGTCAGATTTGAAATCTAAAGGTTCCACAGCCAAGGTTTGCTGACAGATTGGATATGGGTGTGAGGGAAAGAGGGGACGTCAAGGGCGAATGCAAGGTTTTTGGCCCGAGAGACTGGGAGAGTTTGGAATTTATCCCAGAGGCAGTAGGAAGTCCGAGGAAGATGTTGAGGCTAGGGCAGAGGGGGAGGGAGAGATGTGGTCAGAAGGCATGATCACCAGAGAGGCACCCAGGATGGGGAACACAGGTGGGATGGACTCTAGCCCTGGCTCAGCCTCCAACTCACCTTGGGCTCCCAGCAAGATAAAGCTGTTCTCTGGATCTTCACTTCCTCATCCCCCCCCCTCCCCCCACGCCACACACAAAGCTATGAGGAATCGAAGACCTTCAAGTCTCTCTCAGCACAAGAATTTTTGCTCTAAGTTCTCTGACTCAGGTAAACCCCAACCCCACGAGATCAGACCTCCTCTCTTCATCCTGCCTCCCAAAGCCCATCCTTGCTCCACTGGACGGGACACAGACCCTCCCTGGTCTGGGAACCTGGCAGATAATGTCAGTGACAATGGCAGGCTGTGTTTGCGGTGCTGTGCCAACAGCTGTCCACACTCTATCACACGGAGACCAGACAGGAGCCCTGAGAGGTGGGTGCTTTACTATCACTCCCATCCATAAACCGGGAAACAGAGGCTCTGGAGAGGTGCAATGACCAGTCGAAAGTCACACGGGAGAACAGGGACTCCAGCGATGTCTCCCCAGCTGCGCTGCTATCCACCGCCCTGGTCCAGCCATCAGCACCTCTCACCTGGATGGTCACCATCACCTCCTCCCTGGACTCCTTTCCTAGCCCAGACCCCCACATAGTGTTTTTCATGTACAGCCAGAAAGAGCTCGTGATAAAACCTAACTCAGGGACCGCCCTGGGCGTTCAGTGGCTAATACTTGTGCTTCCAATGCAAGGGGCCCAGGTCTGATCCCTAGTCAGGGAAGAGATCCCACAAGCTGCAACTGAGTTCACATGCTGCAACTAAGACCCAGCACAGCCAAATAAATAATTTAAAAAAAAAAGAAAGAAAGAAAAAGTCATTGCTAGTATTAAATTTTAAAAAAAACCTGTAAGTTGACTCAAATCCTTCCTCCAAATCCTCCCACGGTGCCCATCTCACTCAAAGTCAAAGCCAAGTATTTACAATGGCCCTCAAGGCAGACACAGTGTTCCCTTTCTAACTCCTCTCTGCCTTGACCCCTCCTGCTCTCCCCTCCCCAGCTCTTCTCTAGCTTCCCTGGGAGCCTCCTTCTTCCTCCAACAGGCCAGGTGCACTCCAGCCTCAGGGCCTTTGCACCCTCTCTTCCTCCAGAGACCCACATGGCTTACTGCTTCACCTCCTTCCTCTTCTGCTCCGAGGTCACCTCCTTGGCAAGGTCTTCCTTGTCACTCACTCAGTTTAAATTGTAGAGAATTCCCTGGCAGTCTCAGGGTTAGGACTCTGACCTTTCAATGACAAGGGCCTGGGTTCAATCCCTGGTCAGAGAACTAAGATCCAACAAGCTGCTTGGCTCATTCAAAAGAAAAAACAAAACAAAACAAAACTTCAGCCTCCCTCCCATCCCCTGCACCCCAATCCCTCATCCCTCCTTGGTGTTATTTTTCTCTGTGGCACTTACCATCATCCAACAGACTATATGTTACTTCTTTTGCTTTTTATCCTCTACCCCCCTGAAACATGAGCTTGTGAGGTCAGGAATTGGTGTCTGTTTTGTTCACTGCCCCATCTCCAGTGCCTAGAACAATGTCCAACATGTACTAAGCGCTCAAACATTTCTTTGTTGGATGGACTGAGTGAAGATTTGCCTTTAGGTCTGATGCTCATAACCACAATACACTGTGTTCAATCCACCACATTAACTATTCTATGTACCCTGACAGTGTGGCTGAGAGTCCAAGATCAAAACAGGTAAAATCACTTGGCATGTGTCTCTGCAAAGAGATCACACCCCTCCACTAGCATTCAGGCAAAAAACCTCTCCTGTCTAGGGTCTGTTTGGCTCAAATAGACCCCAGGCCGGCCCCTTTCCCTCCATTGCCCTTTTAATTCCCATGTTACTCTGCTGCTTAAAATCCTCCAACGACTCCAGGATTCCACCTTGAAACCTCCCTACCCCACGGTTTTTCATACACTGAGCGGACCGTGGAATCAACCAGCATTTTTCAGTAGTCTGGAATGGATCAGAGTCTGGGCACACAGTATAGAATGGTATGGATGAAGGTGCAGGAGAAGTATGATTTCAAAACTTTTGTTTCAGTGTTTTATGCATTGGAATCACGATGGAAATGTGTTTCTTACTGTGGGTCAAAATATTTTGCCAAACCCTGCACTACACAGACTGCCTCTCCTAAATCCCATGCACAGACTGGATTGATGATGTTAATATCGGCTTAGATTTCTCTCTTTGCTGGGACCCACGCCAATGATTTTACCTGCTTTCGTCTTGGACTCTGAGCCACACTGGGAGCACTGTTAAGACTCCCAGTTGACCGACGGTGAGACTGAGGCTCATACTGGAGAACGCTCAAGTCTGAGGTCCCAAGGCTGGGAAGAAGGAGAGCAGGGCTCGGGTCCCAGCCAACCTCCCTCTTGAGCCTGCCCACTTGCCCTCTTACCCTGCCCCTCCCAGTCTCTTCCCCACCAACCCGAAGAACAACTTATCTCCAGAGCCTGTCAAATTCTTCAACACCTCATCCAGCCATACTGTTTGAATCCCCATTTTTCAGGTTAGAAAACTGAAGCTATAAAGCATTTCTAAATAGCCACTCTTTTCGAGTCGGGAGAGAGAAATGGCTAAGGAAGCATCTTTGCCTGGCTTCAAATTACCTGCTTCAAAACTTTGTAGCTGTGTGATCCCAGGCAAGCTCGCTGAGCCTCGATTTCCTTTTCTGCAAAATAGGAATGATAATAATACCTACCCATAAAGCCATGCTTAAGACTTAAATACGTTGAGATTTGTGCAAAGTTCTTAGATCAGTGGCCACACACCTTGATTGGGAATCTTCCCAACTGCCCTGTGTAATTGGACTGCTATTTGCCCCCCAACTTTGTCGCAGAGAAGAGGAGGTTCTTGCCTGAGTTAGCACAGCTAGGAAGTGGGAGAGTCAGAATGTGGATGCAAATTTGCCTGAGCTTCTAACCACTAAGTCAGAATAGTCCTTCAGGATGTGAGCATCAGCAGCAAGAACATTTTCCAAATTAAGGAACAGGAGACTCAGAGAGGGTAAGGACATGGCCAAGCCACACAGCAGGTAAATGGCAGAGCCAGGTTTCAAAGCTAGGCTTCTGTGTGTCCAGCCCAGGTTGACCTTTGTCCCATGAGCCCTTCCATAAAGCTCTGATGGGGCAGGAGGACAAAGCTAGTTGAGATCTGCCGTTGCCTGCAGCTCCATCCAGGGGTCTTACAGCCCTCCTTCTATAGCCTAGGGTGAGTGCTTCCCTAAAGGTCTAAGGTGAGGTTACTGGGGTGGCACGGATGATGGCAGAGGGTACAACAACCCCCTCCACTGGCCTCTGATTGGGGCCCTGCAATCCCCCAGGATTTGGTGCTTGGAAAGCTGACGTTAGGTTGCTATGGTGATGGGTTTGGGGCGGTTGCCATAGCAGCAGAACTAGCCTGGGTTTAAAAATATCTAGGAGGAGGTTTGTGTTTGTGTGTGAGTGTGAGTGCGTGACCGACCGTGCTGTTGTATGTGTCCAAATGGGAGGGCTTGTGGGGGGGTGCGGTGTGGAGCTGGGACTGCAGGCATGACTTGAGTGTGGGGGCTGAGCCCCACACAGAACTCCGTGTGTGTTACGAGTGTCGCTGAGTAGCCTGTGAAGTCCCGTGCATTTTGAGCTTTCGTCTACATGGGCTATGTATCTAAATGTGTGTGATTCCCCAATTCGTGTAGAAGACAGAAGTGAGTCTGTTTGTCAGTCTGTATATCACATGTCACTAACATGTATGCCTTATGTAACATAGGCTGTGTATGTCTTGTGGCTTTGATCATATACTTGTAACTTCTCAGTGTGTGTGTGGCCAAGTGTGGAGTTGTTTTGGCTCTGAACAGGGGCACCTGGGACACACTCAGATATTAGAGATGTATCTTTGTGCATGAGAGCCTGTGATGTGGCTTTTGGTCCACATGAGTGGATGCACATTATGTATTATGGGCATCTGTGTGTCAGTGTGTTAGTGTATGCCTATCTCCTATGAGTCTTCATATATCAGAGTGTGCCTGTGTCAAACTATTGAGTGTGCACCTGTGTGTCTGCAGGGGGGCCCTGTGTGACTCTGTGTTGGGGGGAACTTCACATCTGACGCCACGGATGTTGGGGTATATATTACCTGTGTGATGTGAGTATATGTGGCCTGAAGGGTCGAAGGTGTGGATCTCTACCTGACCCCAGTATCTCCCTGCATCCCCTTGCCTCTTCCCTGTCTCCATGGCAACCAGCTCCTCAGCTCTCTCCAAGAAGATGGAAGGGAGGATCCAGACTGCAGTGGACCACGACCCCCTCCCATCCCCCTTGGCTCTGGGGACAATGCAGGGGGAGGGGACAGATGGGCGGCCACCTCATCCACCCCAGGCCATCTGCTACCTTCCCCATCCTATCCTGGGGACCTGAGAGTGTGGCAGAGGAGGGACAGGAGTGGGACGGAGCAGAAGGAGGGAGCTCCCAGCTGCCACAGTTACCCCCATTCAAGCCCCCTCTGAACCAAATCTTGCCTGTGGCTGACCTAGGAAGGAAAAAGAATCCTTGGAGTCCAAAATCCAGGGAGAAGAAAATCTTCATGTATCAGAGAAAATCGAATATTAGCAATGATCCATTCTCAGGAAGGGCCCCCTACTTACAGTGACTTTGGGCTCTGAAATTAAGCTTGTCCTGTGCTTTAATCCCAGTTTTCCCTCTATCTACCTGTGTGCCCTTGGATAAGACACACTCCAAGTTCCTGGGCCTCCATCTTGTCATCTGAAAATCAGGTTTTCTTAATGCCATGTATAGTAATACTTACTCTTTAAGGACCAAAACTGTTTCGTTCCCTGTTGTATCCCAGTGTTTGGGGCAGCGCCTGGCATTTGGAAGGCTTGTTAAGTGCTACCGATTGAACTGATTGTCAGTTGGATGCTAGGATCAGCGCTCCATGTTTTGAGTCAGGTGTCCATTGACTCAATTCCCTGAGCCCTTGCAGTAACTTTGTTGATTCTTCAAGTGAGAGAAGAAAGATTTGAGGAACAATTTCACAGCTGTCAGGGGTGGGAGACTTGTGAAGTAGGCTTTCTTATCGCGACAAAGTGATGTCCGGTGACTGAGGCTCAGTTTCCTCATCGGTAAGATGGAGATAACAGGAATACCTCACAGAGTGGGTCGCTGTAAGGTTAAATGTTTGTGACGTGCTTACTGAGAACCGGACCTGGCACACGGTAAGTGCTCAATAAACGCTCATTACGGCGAGGGGTGGGGAACGTGTGGAGGAGCTCAGGGTCCTTATTGTAGCCTGGTCCTCTTGTGCCTGAGGGGAGGGGCGTGGTCAACCCAGGGGGCGTGGTCCAGGCTTCAAGGGCAGACCAATGGGGCGCCGAAGGGCGTGGCCCTGACCTGCATGGGCGTGACCTTGCGCGGGTGGGAGGGGCCAGGCCGCTGTGGGAGTCTCCGGGAAGAAGATGCTCGGGCCAGCAACCACCGCCAACCCAGCCGCCGCTGCCGCCCGCGCTCGCTGCCCCCCGAGTCCCCACTAGCGGCCGCCTCCGCCTCCTACCTCCGGCCCCGTTCCTCCGGCCCCCCGCCCCGGGCAGGGTCTGGGGGGCTCGGCCCTCTGCCCGGGGAGCAAAGAAGGGGGTCCCGTCCCCTTCAGTGGCGTGGCCAGTCCCCGGCCTCTGTGATCTTGCGACAGACCCCACCCCTCAGTTCTCTCTGGGCCCTCTCCGAGACCCCCTTTTCCCTCCCGTCCCGCTTACATCCGCTCTCCGGGCTCTGTCAGCCCCCCAGAACCAGCTCCCTCCCTCCTCCCTTCTCCGGGGTTCCCCCTCCCCCATCC
>SJXQ01008293.1:400408-419848 GCA_006408695.1 Aepyceros melampus | reverse complement strand
TATTTCCTGACAAAACCCCAAAGCTGCTTTTTTTTGAGGCACATTTCTGCATTGATAGAGCACTTAGTGTGCGCCAGATACTGTGATAAGAACTTCACCTGTGTTCATGAAATAGGTAATAGTAAAAATGATGATTGTGATACCTGACATTTCTAAAGTGGTCTACATGCCTGAGACCATCCTAAATACTCCAAGGATTAGCATTGAATGAATGACAGTTAACCCCAGAAGATAGCGCTATCTTGTCCCCATTTTAGAGATGAAAAAACAGAGGCCCAAAGAGGTGAGGTGACTCACCCAAGGCCACACCATCCGTCAGTGACAGAAGTCCGCGCTCAGTCCAGGGCTGTTTCTGTCATTTCTTTCAGAGATTCTCAGACAAAACTGAGGAAGTGTGAGCGAGGGGAGTGAGGGTGTCCCCAGCTTTCTGCGGAACAGTCTTCAAAAGGGAAGCTGAGGAAGTGGCCCTGGCTGGAGAAAAGATGGGGAATGAAATCAAAGAAGGAAAGAGGATGGAGTTCTTGTGAGAAACCCTCCCCATCCTTCTGAACCTGCCAAAGATGGAGAACCGGCCCCATCTCTGTGTCAGGTTGAAGGGCAGAGCAGGCAAGGGGCCACCTCTGTGAGCTCAGGGAAGGAAGTCATTTGTTGGGGGGCTGCTTAGGAAGATGGATGGAGAGGCACCCTGGGGGGCTAATTACCTAATAGGCTTAATGATCTGATTAGGCACATTTAAGAGGATTGCCTTGGGCTAAAGGAAACCCCTTAATTCTGGACCTCCTTCCCTTGCCTGGAAAGCCACATCTAGCCCCTCGCCCCCATGCCTCCGTGTTCAAGCCCAGAATTTTCTTTCTCTTTTTTTTTTTTGTCATGCCGTGCAACAATGCAGGATTTTATTTCCCAGACCAAGGATCAAACCCATGCCCCCTTCAGTGGAAATACAGAGTCCTAACCAGTGTACCACCAGGGAATTGCCGGGGAACCCAGAACTTTCAATCTTAAGGGACCAAGTGGGGATGGGCGGGCTCCCAGCCCCCAGGACCCTGCCCCATGCTTCTAACAGAGCAGTTTCTCTTTTATCTGCTCTGGATGTTGGAGTTTCATTGGAGATGTTGAAACTGCATTTCCTTTGCTCAAAAGAAAAAGTTGAAAACCACTGGGGGATTGATGGTCCAAGACCTTAAGCTTCAGAAACCAAATGGCCTGGCTTGTCCCTTCTTTTTCCCAGGATTTGTGTGTGCTCAGTTGCATCTCACTCTCTGCAGCCCCATGGACTGTAGCACACCAGGCTCCTCTGCCCATGAAATTTTCCAGGCAAGAATACTGTAGTGGGGTGTCATTTCCTCTTCCAGGGGGTCTTCCTAACCCAGAGATTGAACCTGTGTCTCTTGCATCTCTGCATTGGCAGCGGATTCTTTACCACTTGTGCCAACAGGGAAGCCCTTCCCAGGGTTTATATGCCTACTATGGGCTGGGCACTATGTGAGTCCCTGGACATGAGGAAGAGTTTCAGTGACGTGGCCCACACTGGACCATGGTACATCCTTCTGAAGGCAAGAAACAGAGATCCATCCCCTCCCTAGGGTTCCAGGAAACGTTCCAAGAAGATGGGACATTTGAGGGGAGACCTGAAGCTCAAGAGGAATTCACTGGGGGAGGGGTGTTCTTTGCGACCCTGCGGACTGTAGTCCACCAATCTCCTCTGTCCATGGGATTCTTCAGACAAGAATACTGTAGCGGGCTGCCATTTCCTCCTCCAGGGAATCTTCCCAACTCAGGGACGAACCCATGTCTCCTGTGCCTCCTGCACTGGCAGGTGGATTCTTTACCACTGAGCTCCCTGGGGGAGCGGAGTTCTAGGCAAAGAGAATATGCAAAGGCCCTGAGGTGGGAGGGAGAAGGGAAGTTTGAGGAGCAAAAAGGAAGGTGTGTGCCGGGGAAAGATAAGGATGTGAAGCTGGAGAAAAGGGCGGGGCCAAATCACAAATCAGACTCAGAAGGTTCCTGAATTTTTCCCTGGGAGGACATGGGGGCAACAGTTTGATAGAAGATTGCAGAGGTTAGGCAGTTGCCTTGAGACTGCGTTAACAAAGTGCTTTGCACATGACCAAGAAAATTGGTTCGTAACAAAGAATAACCAAAGCCTCGTTAAGGACTCTCGGTGCCGCCTCCCACCTCAAGGTCTTGGAGACTGTCCTGGTGCACACTGATCTTCAGCTGCCAGCAGGGAAGAGTGCTAAGCATGGGCGGACCAAGAATGAATCAGAATCGCATTTGAATCTCAACCCAGCAACTGTCTTGATGCCCTTGGGCTGGTACCTTAACTTCTTTGTGCCCCTCTGTGCCTCTGTTTCCCCTTATGTAAAAATGGAGGGGACTTCCCTGGTGGTCCAGTGGTTAAGAATTCGCCTTCTAATGGAGGGGGTGTGGGTTCAGTCCCTGGTTAGGGAGCTAAACCACTGAAAAAAACAAAACTTAAAGCAGAAACAATATTGTAAAATTATATGAAAATTCTATGAAAACCTTAAAAAATGGCCCACATCAAAACATAGAAATAAAAAATAAGTAAAACATAATAATAAAAAAGATAATAGAGAAGGAAATGGCAACACACTCCAGTATTCTTGCCTGGGATATGCCATGGACAGAGGAGCCTGGAGGGCTTCAGTCCATGAGGTCACAAAGAGTCGACTCCACTTAGTGACTAACCAACAACACATATAGAAACTATGTTGCAATGAGGGAGCTTCAGAGTAGCTCAGCTGGTAAAGAATCCACCTGCAATGCAGGAAGACCCCAGTCCAATTCCTGGGTTGGGAAGATTCCCTGAAGAAGGGATAGGTTACCCACTCCAGTATTCTTGGGCTTCCCTGGTGGCTCAGACAGAAAAGAATCTGCCTGCACTGTGGTAGACCTGGGTTTGATCCCTGGGTTGGAAAGATTCCCTGGAGGAGGGTATGGCAACCCACTCCAGTATTCTTGCCTAGAGACTCCCCATGGACCAAGGAGCCTGGCGGGCTCCATGGGGTTGCAAAGAGTGAGACACAACTGAGCAACTAAGCACATTTGCAATGGAAAAATTAAAAAAAAAAAAAATGGAGCACATTTTCCCTGCCTCACTGGGAGGTTGTGAGGAATGGTTGAGATCAAGCTGGCAAAGCTCTCAGCACAGCACCAGGTCAGTAATGAGTGTCAGAGCCTCTCCAGAGTCCAGCCTTCTGCTCCCCTCCCGCCTCACTGCTTCCACCAGTCAGACCAGCGTCACCTCCTGCCTGGACTATGGCAGTTGCCTCTTCACTGGGGTCTTCCACCTGTGCTTGTCACAGTCTGCTCCCCTCATGGGCCTCAGGGGGATCTTTTTAAAACCTAAGACATCACACATGGAGCTTCCCTGGTGGCTCAGCGGTAAAGAATCTGCCTGCAATGCAGGAGACTTGCAGGAGATGCGGGTTTGATCCCTGGGTTGGGAAGATTGCCTGGAGAAGAAAATGGCAACCCACTCCAGTATTCTTGTCTGGAAAATCCCATGGACAGAGGAGCCTGATGGGCTATGGTCCACGGAGTCACAAAAGAGTGGGACACAACTGAGTGACTGAACTCTGCTCAGAGCCTTCCTGAAGCTCCTGTCTCACCTGGAAGAAAAACCACCTTGGTCCACAAGCTTGAATACCCCACCACCATCCCCACCTCTCTCAGCCCTCATTTCCTCCCACTGTCCTGTCTCATTCAGCCCCAGCCACACTAGATATCTCACCCTCACAGCCCAGGCACATCCTCACCCCAGGGTCTTTGCACTTGCCCTTCCTCCACACGGCCTGCCATGTGGTTCTGTTCTGTTCTCTCCTCCACAGCCAGGAGACTGTATTTTAATGGTTCAGAGCAGGGACTCTGGAGCCAGGTGGGACTCAAATCTCAGCTCTACCACTTCCCAGGTGGCACTACCCAGGTGGTACCTGATGGGTACCCAGATGTTGCCACTGGTAATAATCCACCTGCCAGTGCAAGAGATGCAAGAGCTGTGGATTTGATCCCTGGGTTGGGAAGATCCCCTGGAGAAGGAAATGGCAACCCACTCCAGTATTCTTGCCGGAGAATCCCATGGATGGAGGAGCCTGGCAGGCTACAGTCCATGGGGTCGCAAAGGGTCAGACTGAAGCAACTAAGCAAGTACGTGACACCATCCACTAGCTGTGTGAGTGGGAGAAATCCCTTCACCTTTGTTTCCTCATCTCTGGAATTTTTTTTTTTAAGTACCGCCCTCTTAGCATCAGTGTGAAAATGATATTTGTAAATTACTCGGAACAGAGTCTAGTATGGGTTAGGTACTATGGAAGTGTCTGTTCGACAAAGAATGCTGTATGCTTGGGAAGAGCTTTCCTGGCCACCTGATCTTACAGTCCAGCACCTATACTCCCCATCCTCTTTCCTGCCTCTTTTTGTTTCCTCAGTACTTACCGCCATCCAACAACATGAAATGCACTGTCTTGTCTTCCCTGCTTTAGAAGAATGTAACTGTGTGCTCTTGGCTGAGTCACTAAAACTCTTTTGACTTTATTTGCAAAATCAGGGGTCTGTTTTCTTCATGGCTGTTTCTCTAGAATGGTGCCAAGCACAGAGCAGGTGCTCAGGAATTCTTGGTGGAATGAATGAATGAATGAATGAGTGAATGAGGATCATTACGTGTATTACTTCCCTACTGCTATTCTCTTGAGTCCTTGCTTCTGTATGTTACTGTGATCACAGCGGGCTTCCTAGCCCAGCCCATGCCAGTGCCTCCCAGGAGGTAACTATCCGAAGGTGAAGACCCCTCTCTCCTGACTCCTCTCCCCACTGTGTGCCCCTGCAGAAGAAGGTGAATACTTCCTGAAGGTGCTGATCCCCAGCTACGCTGCGGGCTCTATCATCGGCAAGGGTGGGCAGACCATCGTGCAGCTGCAGAAGGAGACGGGAGCCACCATCAAGCTCTCCAAGTCCAAAGACTTCTATCCAGGTGAGCCCCAACCCCGGGGCACGCTTGCTCCGGCCTCCCATCCCTCCCATCTGGGCCCCAGGAGCGGGGAAGGCTCCCTTAGGGGCAGTGAGAGTGATAGGGGGCCTCTCCTCCTCCCCAAAGGGGACTGAGCAGCCCTGGGCCCCAGGGGCCAGGCCTGAGCAGATGGGGGTGGGGGCAGGGCAAGACAATGGCCTGCTGCATATTCATGAGTTCATTTGCATGATGTGGCAGATGTACCCATTCCCACACACCTGCCCTGTTGGGTCTGTTGGAGGAGCTGGAGGGGGGGTGGGCAAGGAGGCAGGTGTTGGGGTGTCCCTCAAGGCTTGGGGGGGTCAGCCATCCATGTTACACAGACTCTCAGTCTTTCTCTTTGGATTTCTCTGTCACCCCATCTCACCCGATCTGAGTCACACTGGTTCTCCATCTGTGTGGTTCTTTCCATGTCTCTCATTCTGTTTATATCATCTTTCTTTTTTGTCCATTGGCCGAGCCACACGGCGTGTGGGATCTTAGTTCCCCAACCACGGATGGAACCCGAGCCTCCTGCACTGGAAGCGCAGGGTCTTAACTGCTGGGCCGCCAGTGCAGTCCCTTTCTCATTCCGTTTCTGCTTTCTCATCTCTTGTTGCCTGAGTCTCTACTCCCGTCGGCTTCTCTCTGTCTCCCCATGCCCTGTTCCTCCTCTGTCTCTCTGGTTCCGTTTGGAGGTCCCCCCCATCTCTGTTCTCTTAGCTGCCCAGCCGGTCTGTCCATCTCTGCTTTTCCCTTTCTGTCACCTTCTCTTCTCTTCCCTTTCTGTCTTCCCATCTCTCTCCCTATATTTTCCTTTTCCTCCACCTCTTAGTCTCACTTTTTTTTCTCCAACTATCTGTTTCCAGTCACCCATTCAACCAGTATTTAGTAGCACCCCTCAATGGGTTCATTCTCTGCAGAGGGTTGCTCCTCATTTCTTTCCATCCCTGCTTGCCCATCTCGCCCCTTATAGTCCTCTTTTTCTCTTCAGTCTCAGCTTCCTCGTGTCTTTTTTCCTCTCTCTCCACAATCAGCCCATTTTCTGCCTCTTCTCCAGCTCTATCTCCCTTCCTCCAATCATAAATTGTCCAGGCCCCTCCCCTCTCACTAATCCCCCTCAATATTCTCACCCCCTTCATAATTCTCTCCCAAGACCAATGCCTGAGCTTCAGCATCTAGGAATCCAGGGAAGGTCCCCTGAATTGCATCTTTGGTCCCGTGCTGGTTCTAGTTCATCCTAATCCCCTTGGATTTTCGAGGTCAAACACCAGAGCTGAAGCCCAGGGTCAGGACAATTTCATATTCTCTCTTCCTGTCTCTCTCTCTCTCCACCCCGCCCTCTGCCTCCCATCTCACTAAGCAGCTTTGGCAAGAGGTTTAGAGAACAGTCCAGGGAACCTGGCACAACCCCCTTTTCTCTTCCACCCTGGCCCAGTTTTCCCCTCACCCCTCTAGCCCACAAGGTATGGATGAGACCTCTGCTTAGGACACCCATCCAAGGACACTTGGTTCCTTGCCCCTGGATCTCATTCTGTGACATAACACACGTCATCCCCTCCCAACGCAGTGACACGCCCCACTGGCCAGGCAGCTGAGAACCCCAAAGGATGGGCCAGTCATTGACTCTCTCCTGGGCCAAACACTGCTCAAACAAGCAACGTGAGCTAAGCATCTCTCCCTAGCCCCTGGACGTGCACCAGTCCTGCTCCCCACCCCCCATCCCAATTCGGAACTTCCAGGTCATACAGCATGTGCTGGCTCCTGGCTCAGAGAGGCAGGAATAGCCCTCTACATCCCAGTCCTATCCCTAGGACTTCCCAGGGCCCAGAGGAAGATAAGAAATGGAGATGCTGCTGCTCTCGCATGTGTTTCTCTGCTTCTGGCTGATACCCTCCATTCATTATTCTCTGAGCCTCTTCTCCAGCCCAGCCCCATGCCAGACCGAGATGGGGACACAGCAGTGGCTGAGACACCCCAGCTTAGCCCTCATGGATCTTGCATCCCAGTAGGGAAGATAAACTGAATACCAGTCATGACTTAGGGTGGTCAGGGCTGAGACTAGGGAAGCCCAAAGAATGGAGAGAGCCCAGACAGAGCACCTGACCCAGACTGAGATGATCAGGAAGGGCTTCCTGGAGGAGGAAGTAGAATAATAAAAGAGTGGGCTAGGTAAAGAGCAGTAAAGTGTGATAAGAGGAGATGAAAGAGCATGTTCAAAGGCTGTGGGGTAGGGGTTAGTTGTTCAGTGTGGCTAGTGAGAGGACAAGTGAGAAATGACAATGGAGAAATTGAAAGGGTCTTCTGGACCTAGTTAGCTCACACACACACACACACACACGCACCTGTATGTCTGCACTTATGTATCTACTCCATGAAATAAAAATTTGTGTGGCCCTTAACCCAAAACGGGGGGCAGAACATACAAAGAGTGCCCCCACCTTCGTACAGGAACCCCCAAGCTCCAGATTCAAGTCTTCCGAGTCATACACGGAGAAACTTAGACCCTGAAGGAAGCAGGTACCTGCTCCAAGCCGCACAGTCTTCTGTGTAGCTTGCCCAGACCTCCTCCTGATTCTAAAATTCCTTCAGATTTTAAACAACTGCCTGGACCCTAACCCCAGAAGAAAAACAGACACTTTAAAAAAAATGTATTGATTTATAACATCTTTGCGGCAGAGTTTAACATCTTATGTATTCTTTTTTACCATCAAAAGTACAAAAGCCAAATTGCAATTTTTGTATGCCTCCCCCCAACATACACACAACACACACTCCACCCACACCAAGTTTAGCACAGGGTGGCTAAATGTTTAAAAGCCCAGACTCTGAAGCCAGACACATGGGTTCAAAACCCTGATTTTTCACTACTGGCTGAATGAATTTGGACAAAACCCAGGTGCCTTAGTGTCCTTAGCAATAAATCAAGAATAATAATATCACCTGCCTCATATATTAAAATGAACAAATATATATATACATACAAAGTGCTTAGAATGATGCCTGGCAATTGGTGTTATGTAAGCACCAGCTGTTATTATTAGATATTCTTTCAGGGTTTAACTGAGTCCCCCAAAGCCCCTGTAGATCCTGGTTAAGAACTACAAGGGGGTGTGAGATCACAGACTCCCTGAGCTGGAAGGAAACCTCACAGAGATGGAGAGCCGGGCCCTTCAGCCAGGCTCTCCCTGGGGCCACCCCACCCCCCAAGTTCCCACCCTGCCCCACACCCTTTCCTATTTACACCCAGACGGAGGCAGCCTATGCGCTGACTCACGCTTGGCTCAGACCAAGCCATTGTTCTGGGGTGGAGGGGAGTAAGAGTGAGGAACAGCAGCCCAGAGGACATGGAGGATGTCAGCTACACCAGTGACCCAAGACGGGGACACCCAGACACATGGCGAGACTGGCATGCCAGGCTGAGCGGCGGCAAGTGAGGGGTCAGGGTGTAACACCAGCACGCGGCACTGGTATACCCACAGGACACCGGACACTCACCCCCAAGTGTCCCAGACATGCAGGCACATGGAGCCTGGGCACCCAGGACCCTTTTTAGATCAGGGAGCTAACTGGTCCTGCAAATGGAGTCCTTCCCAGGGACACATACGCACACCACACCTAGCATGCCTGTATCATCCAGACACAGCTTCACCGGCCAGTCCTGGTGGAGTCTTCTTTGTCTGGCTGTAATTCAGACCCCCAGACACGCACACAAATACATGAATTCTCCAAATATCAGTTCTTACATACTGACATCTGGGTCTGCCTGTCGGTTTCTTTCTCTTCCTCATATTCACCCTCATCATTCACAGTGTCTTGCCTGTTACTTGTACATGTGCCTTTGCATGTATATATGCAGTCTCCATACCATTTGTCCAGGTAGTCTTTTGAACACCCAGAGGTGTCCGGATAGCTTTTTCCCTTACGTAAACACACACACACACACACACACACAGGCACACTGTCATACAATCTCCAAATGCTATGCTTTTATTGTACAATGTCAATGCCACTTCCTGGGATTCTTTGTTTCTTACTCTGAAACCCTCGTGCACACCCAGCTCAGTCTTATAAATAGTGTACATAACCTTGAACATCACAGTGACATCCAAAGTCTTTCCCCCCTACACAAACGTCTTTACTGAAATCACTATGTCATTCAGTCTGTTTGTATCCTGGTCTCCTGCTCTTTCTTTACACACATACACAGATAGATATTTCAGCCAGTCCTGCCCAAGAAAATACATGCACACACACACGCACACACACACACACACACACACACCACTCACCCAAACAGCCTCACAGATGTATTTGCATTGGTCAGTGTCACCCAGAGTCTCTCTCATACGTATATATCCCAACATCACCTAGAATTAGCACCTCTTCTCTCTGCTACCCGCCCCAGTACACAGACACACACACACACACACACACACACACACACACGCACACCAAGGATGCCCAGGTCAGAACCACCACAAATATCTGGAGAATCGCCAGCAGAGGCACCCTGCCATCCTTTCTGCATCCCCATCTCCACTCTTCAATGAGTTGTCTTTGACCCACTCTGCTCTCCGCTCTCCCCACCCTTGCCCTCCCCCACCCCTCAGCCCTCCATCTGGTGGGTCCAGGCAGGCACTCAGGCCTCTCTGCTGTCTCCCCCATCCCCCAGCGCTTCCCCATCCTCTCCAAAAGCCCAGAGGCCGTCGCTGCAGGCTTTCAGGGGTTGCCAAGGCAACGGGGCCTCGTCCCTCATCCCCCTGGGGGTGGGCTGAGGACCCGGCCAGCCACACCGATAAGGGGGTTCCAGTTACTGTGGCAACCGTTGCAGGCCTGAGCTCTCGGCTTCTAGAAGGTGGGGGGGGGGGCAGTGAGTGAATGGTTACCAAAGCAACCGAGAGCCAGCAAGGACTGGGAAGAGGCAGCTGAGCCCTGTCTCTCTTGCCCAGGGCTGTTGTGGGCATAGCAAAGCACTTAAGCATCATTCTTCCATCCCCTGGGTTTGTTTTAAAGGAGGGAGAGGACATGAAAATAATAAAACAGGAATTCCACTCACTCTCCTTCTGATGAGTGTGACCCCTCTCTTCCTTGCTCAACAGGAACCACAGAGAGAGTATGCCTGGTACAGGGCACAGCAGAGGCCTTGAATGCTGTGCACAGCTTTATTGCCGAGAAGGTCCGAGAAATCCCACAAGCAATGACCAAGCCTGAGTGGTCAATATCCTTCAACCCCAAACCACAATGAATCCTGACAGAGCCAAGCAGGTTAGCAGGGATAGAGGCTGGGTTTTCGTAAAGCTGGTGGGATTTGAGAGAAAGCACTTCTTCCATGTAACTGGATTGCGATGAGAGCTCAATGGCATGGTGGTGGTGTTTTGGCTGTGAAGTCCTGTCTGATTATTTGCAACCCCATGGACTGTAGCCTGTCAGGCTCCTCTGTCCAGGAGATTTCCCAGGCAAGAATATCAGAGGAGTTGCCATTTCTTCTCCAGGGATCTTCGTGATCCTGGGATTGAACCCACATCTCCTGTTTGGCAGGCAGATTCTTTACCTCTGAGCCACTTGGGAAGCCTGCTTCAATGGCATAATAGTTATATAATAGTTATAAACATTTATCAATCAAATACATGGTAGTGGTTCGTAAAGAGAGTCAGCCTAAGGACGCCAGACCTCTTATTAGAGTGATTTGATTCAGAGGGAGAATGAATGTCTGGGAGAATCTGACCGAGGCCCCCTTAAATATCCCTCCCTCCTAGGATTCACCAGATCCCCTTCTCTCTTCCACCTCATCCCATTGTCTCTCAAAACCACCTGCTTCCCACTTCCTGTTCTCACCGGAAGTAACCACCTCACCCATAGAAAACACAGCGCTGGTACCCCCTCTGTTCATTAGTTACTGGATAGGAAGGAGTTTAGCCACCATTTTGGGAAAATGGTGTTTCCTTAGGAAGTGACGAGGCAGCTCTTTCTCCAACACAGCCCTCTTGAGGAGGGATGGAAGGAGGAGGGCAGAGCCTTTCGGTTGCCTGCATTATCAGAAGCCGCGGCGTAGGGATATGGCAAGAGTGGATCAATTGCTTCCCGGGCCTCGCGGGTTACCAGACCACTGTACACACCGGGCAGGTGGGCTTCCTGTAAAGACCCTGGCAACATGGCCCCAACTGGGTAGAGGGCCGAGCAGAAGCAGAGCTCGAGGTTGGCTGCGGTAAATTCCCCATTTGCTCTCCCTCTCGCACTCACCTAGACGTGTGCGCACAATGCAAAAGGGCAAGAAGCCCTGAGCAGGCGGACAGGCCACTTGTGAGGGTTCCTGAACAGACGTCTGCCTGGAAGCAAAGAGAGAGGGCCTCGGTAAAAGGAATCTGGGATTCCTGAGAAATCCTGTTGCCCTGAGATGAGAGAGCCCACAGGTCTGAGCTTCTACGAGTTAGTGGGGAAACGGTGGGCAGCAAACTCTGATAGAATACTGCGGATCAGAGCGATCCCCAAAAACCTGCGAGTTTGAGGCTTGGACGCGGCTGCTGTCCTTGGTGCTGAAGCAGCTCCGCCCCTCACGCGCAGCCGGCCCTCTCCTAAATCCCTTCCCACCAGCAGGCCACAGCTTCCCCACAGTTTGCAAGGAAGCAAAGGTACTGCCTCTTCTCTCCGCCTTGGTCGTGGCCGCTAGGGGCTCAGGGTTCATCAAAAGTTTGTGCATGTTGCAGGGAAAATGGGGTCAGCACCATTAGCACCTGAGCATCTTGCTCCACTCCCTAAGCCACAGGAACCCTGAAATAGTGGAGTCTAACAGTTATAGAACCAGGATTTTTTTCTCTGCCTTGTTACTCAGGGGCTTCAAAGAATGAAAGAGATAATGACTGAAGGTTCAGACTCTGGAGTCAGATGTTGAGTTGAATTCTATTGTGATAGTTCCTACCTGCAGGACCTTGAGCAACTGACTTGATTTCTCCATGTAAAATGAGATTCATAATGGTACCCATTTAAGGGTGGTAGCTACTGTTTATTAATGTTTGAAAAGCAGTTATCCAAAAATGTTTGCTATTGTTGTTACTATGGGATTTTTTAATCAGGAGGCAAGTCCCTTTTTGCCTTGGACTTGCTGTGTTGCCCTGTATCATCTTCTGTTATGTATGCTCAGCTTCCCTTTCTTTACAGTGGGGAAGCTGGGTCAGACTGGGGATTATAAATTGAAATGTCTCCAGAATTCAGAAAGGGAACATAAAGGACTGAGGATGTGGCCTTATCATAGAGGTATCTGCTATCCCTAAAGTGGGTAGTTGCTGCTCAGCTCCACTTGATTCTTATCCTTTGGGAATGAGGACGGAGCATTATTGGCTTGACCCAAAAGTTCGTTCAAGTTTTCCTGTAACATCTTATACATTTTTCAAATGAAGTCAAACATATTTGAAATCAATTAATTTTTCAACGTTGGTTCAGTTCTTAAAACACTATGTGGCTGTGGCCTGAGCACCAGTTTGCCACCTCTGGGTTAGACGGATGGTTCTCAGCCCTAGCTGGTATCTGAATCATCTAGGTTAAAACACAGATTCCTGAGTCCCAGCCTGGGACCACTGAATCCAAATTTCTGAGGAGAAGTCCTGGGAATCTGAACATGAACTCTGGCCTGAGATCAGATCCTGGCTTTACTAGTCACTATCTCTGTGATCTTAAGCAATTTACTTAACTTCTCAGTGCCTCCCTTTCCCAATCTATGTCTGTTAGTCACTCAGCTGTATCTGACTCTTTGCAACCCCATGGACTGTAACCCGCCAGGCTCCTCTGTCCATGGGATTTCCCAAGCAAGAATCCTAGAGTGGGTTGTCATTTCCTTCTCCAGGAGATCTTCCCGACCCAGGGATCAAACCTGGGTCTCCTGCATTGTGGGCAGATTCTTTACCATCTGAGCCACCCAATCTATAAAATGTGCTAATAATAGTACCTACTTTATACAGTTGTTAGTGGCTGCTGCTGTTATTGTTACTGTTGTTTTTAAATCTCCAGACTTGCAAACGTCTGAGGCAGATGGTCTCTGAGGTCCTTCTGGCTCTGAGACACTTACAATTCTATGGCTCTGTGATTCCAAGATTCAAGGAATATATTATTCTAACATTCTACTATTCGAACATCCAGGATTCTATAGATCTGCACCTGCAGATCTAAGATGCTGTGGTCTTGCAATCTGGGCCTATCTTGAAGACAGCTACTGTTTTCTGAGGGCTTCCCTATGCCAACCACCATGGAGTCACCTTAGTCATTGAATATCCCCAAGACCCGAATAGGCAGCTGTGGTAATGTCAGTGTCAGCAGTGAGGAAACGGAGGCACAGAGAGGTGACGGCTTTCGCTTTCACCATCCCTTGGTGGACACAGTTTCTCGGGTGGAAAGTTTTGATCCTTCTCCTGTTGCTCTGAAATGCTGTATGACATACTAAATCCCTCTTTACTCTTAGGCCTGGTTTTGCACATTCTTCTGTTCTATCCCCTTGACTTGTCGGACTTCTCTTTTTCCAGTGATTTCTTTGAAGTAACAGCTATATTGAGAGATAATCCACATACTGTAAAGTTCACCATTTTAAAGTGTTTAATTCAGTGGTTTCAGTATAATCACAAAGTCATGCGTTGATCAACACTGTCCAATTTCAAAACATTTTCACCATCCCCCAAAAAGCCCCATACCCATTAATAGTCATTTTCTATTCCCCACTGCCTCTGCCCCAGCCCCTTTCACCAGTGATCTACTTTTAGTGCGTATGGATTTGCCTATTCTGAGTAGTTTATGTAAATTGAAAGATACATAATGATATATAATGTGGCATGCTGAGTCGTGCTTTCCTTCCCTTAACATAATGTCATTAAGATTCATCCATACTGTGCGTGCATGCATGCTAAGTCACTTCAGTCGTGTCCTACTCTTTGTGACCCTATGGACTGTAGCCCGCCAGGCTCCTCTGTTCATGGGCATTCTTCAGGCAAGAATACTAGAGTGAGTTGCCATTGCCTCCTCCAGGGGATCTTTCTGACCCAGGGATCAAACCCACAACTCCTACATCTCCTGCATTGATGCCAGGTTCTTTACCACTAGGGCCACCTGGGAAGCCCAAATCCATACTGCGGTGTGTATCAAAACTTCATTACTTGCTATGGCCAAATAGTACTTCATTGTATGGATATACCACATTTTGTTTATTTATTCATCAATTGATAGAAATGTAGGATGTTTCCACTTTTTAGCTACTATGAATTATGCTGCTAATGAACAAATGTGTGGATATTTGTTTTCAGTCCTCTTGGGTAAATACGTGGGTGGAATTTCTGGGTCATACGATAAAACCTACGTTTAACTTTTTGAAGAACTGCAAGACTGTTTTCCTAGGTGGCTGTACCACAGATGTGGGATTTAAATGCAGGTCTGCTCCTGGGGACAACAATCATTGCATGTGTACCTACTGTCATTCCCCCACTCTTGGCTAAGTATGTATCAGGCATTTGTCTAGGCATTGAGAACCCAGCAGTAAGCAATAAAGACAAAAATTTCTCGTGGCTGATTCATGTCGATGTGTAGCAAAACGAATACAGTATTGTAAAGCAAAACAAACTAAAAAATAAAAATTAATTAAAGAAAAAAAAAGACAAAAATTTCTACCCTTGTGGTCCTTAAATTCTCCCCTGGGAAATCAGAAAAAAAGCAAGTAAATAAAATGTATAGGATGTCAGAGAGTGAAAAGTTCTATGAAGACAAGATGGAGAAAAAGGAAAGGAAGTATGGGTACCTTTTTTCTCTTTTTATTTGGAAAATGTTTAAAGAACAATACAATGAACTCTTTATGCACTGCACTTAGACTCGCCAGTTATTAACATTTGCTTTATGTCTACACACAGACATACACATTGACTTTGGTGTTCTTTTTGTTGTTGATCAATTTGACTTTTTTTTTTTTTGGCTGAACTGAGAGGCATGCCGGATCTTAGTTCCCCAACTGGGGAGCAGACCTGTGTCCCCTGTATTGGAAGCATGCAGTCTTAACCACTGGACCACCACAAAGTCCCTGTTGTTGATCTATTTGAAAATAAGTTGTAGACCTTATGACTCTTCACCCCTAAATGCTTCAATGTCTATCTCCCCAAAACAAAGATAGTCCCCTATATTATTATATTATTTTATCACACTTATAAAAAAAACACTGGATTCATAATATTGCTTAATAAAAAGTCCATATTCAGATTGTCCAAAATGTCTTTTACATGTATAGAGTATTTTTATTAAAGATTCAGTCAGTGTTCATGTGCTGCATTTGGCTGTTATACCTCCTTAATCTCTTCTAACTAGCATAATCTAGGATATATTTTTGAAGGCAGAGCCAACAAAATTGCTGATTGGATGTTGAGTGTAAAGGAAAGAGGACTCCAAAAGGTTGGGACCAAGTAGTGGTAGGATGCATTTTCCGTGTGCTGTAATGAAGAAGACCGTGGCAAAAACACATTTGAGGAGGAAGATGAGTTTCATTTTGGACTTTTGAGGGGTCCATTCAACATCATACAAGAGATGTGAAATTAGCAGTTATGAATCTGAAGGTATCCATGATGGAGATGTAAAATAAACACACATCAGCTTTGATAATCTTGTTGGGCAGAGAAGGGCTTTCTGAGGAGGTGCATCTGTGCAATGAAGGAAGAGAGTGGGAAGCCCTCTTTTCTGAGGAAAAGCACTCCAGGTACGGGAACAGCAGGTGCAAAGGCCCTGAGTCTGGGCACAGGTTGGCGAGTTGGAGGGACTGCAGGGAGTCTGGTGTGTCTGCAACGAAGTAAGCAAGAGGGAGGAAAGACTGACGTCAGAGAGATCAACAGGGAGCACAGCATGTAGAGAGTATCAGTTCTCAGCCCTGTTTGATTGTTTGAAGGACCCAATGTCTGCTTTCTCCTGGATATATTAGGTTGGCCAAAAAGTTCATTTGGGTTTTTCCGTTGCATTTTATGGAAAACCTGGAACAAACTTATTGGCCAACCCGATATTTTACCACGCCCACTTTACTCTCTGAAATTATATATACAATGAGCCTATTTATATAAAGAGAAAGCATATCTATATCTCTAAGATCTTTAACACTTGTATTGAGATATAATCCACCAAAATATGTTGGACCCATTTAAACTATGCAGTTCAGTGGCTTTATTGTATTCAGAGTCGGGCATCCATCACCGCAATCAATTTTAGAAGTTTCATTTCCTCAAAAGGAAATCTTGATCCCCTTAGCCACCACCCCTCAATCCTCCCAGCTCTCCCCACCCCAGCCCTAAGCCACCACTAATTTCCTTTGTCTCTATAGATTTGCCTGTTCTGAACATTCTATAAGTGGAATTATACAATATGTGGTCTTCTGTGCCTGGTTTCGTTCACATAGCATAATGTTTTCTAGGCTCATCCATGTTGTAGCAAGCATCAGTCCTTCAACTGGTTTAAACTGACTGTAATCTTCCATTGTACAGATGTACATTTCCTATATCCCTAAATACTTTTTCTTAAAGGAGAAATGAAAGGAAGGTGATTTGTTATAAAATGAGTTTTAATATGGTGGCTCAGACAGTAAAGAATCCACCTGCAATGCAGGAGACCTGGGTTTGATCCCTGGGTGGGGAAGATCCCCTGGAGAAGGGAATGGCAACTCCAGTATTCTTGCCTGGAGAATTCCATGGACAGAGGAGCCTGGTGGGCTACAGTCCATGGGGTTGCAGAGAGTCAGATATGACTGAGCGGCTAACACTTAACGAGATGAATTTTAATATGTAAATGCTCAGGCAGGGCCACAGTAGAAGAAATAATGAAATAGCTGCTCACACCTAACATGGCCTGAGTGACACAGCAAGAAACACGGTGATCCAGAGCGTAGTAATGGAGATTTAAATGATACAGATGGCATTACTACCAATGTCATGGTTTTCTTCTTTTTAATTGAAGTATAGTTGATTTACATTGTTATGTTAATTTCTGCTGTACAGTAGAATGATTCAGTTATTTGTATATATACCTTCTTTTTCATATTACTTTCCATTATGGTTTATCACAGATTATTGAATATAGTTCCCTGGGCTATTCAGTAGGAACTTGTTGTTTATCCGTTCTATATATAATAGTTTGCATGATGTCATAGTTTTCTAAAATGATGAATGACTCTTGGTAAAGTTCAGAACAAAACAAAATACAGCCTTATCTTGACTTACTGATTCTGTAGTTACATTCCTGAAAATTTCAATAGATCTTAAAACTGTGCAAAAGAAAAAAATACTTGGTACTTAACATGTAGCATGAAGTTCAGTTCTGGGTTGGGGGATTTATAAACAGACTTTTCACCAACATGAGTGTTCAGGGGGAATTCAAAAGTCATATAGAACCTGTGACAGTTCTTCATTGCAAGGAGCTGACTCTCATATTACTGTGTGCAAACATCTTTGGCCCTGCCCACTGAATGCCCACATCTGCCCCTAGTTGTTTTGGCAACCAAAACCACTCCCACAATTTCCCAGATACCACTGGGGTCAGGTTTAGGGGTTAAAACAAAGAGGCAGAGATGAGAGCTTCCAAGGATTGAACCCACAGGTCTGGGGGGATGTGGGAAGCACTGGAAAGGAGAAGCACTGTAGAAATGCTCTTGGAGATGTGAAAGGGGACATGTGGTTTTGAAATACCCCCACTGATGTTAAGATTGATCTGATCTGTAGCTGCAAAGGATGGGCTGCTCTACAGCTGAGAAGGTGGACCATCATATAATATGACCAGTTTTCTCCATCTTCTGTGATGTAAGCTTTGTTACTATCATTTCACAGCTAAGACAACTGTATAAGATTGCTAAGGCTGTAATAACAAGGTTCCACGAACTAGGTGGCTTAAACAACAGAATTCATTCTCTCACGATTCTGGAGGCTAGAAATCTGAGCTCTAGGTGTTGGCGGTGTTGGTTTCTTCTGAGGCCTCTGTCTTTGACTTGTAAATGGCTTTTTATTCTCTCCCTCTTCTTTTTTTTTTTTTTTGCCATACCTCATGGCTTGCAGGATCTCAGTTCCCCAGCCATGGATTGAACCTGGGCCATAGCAATGAAAGCCCAGAGGGCCTTGGCAGTGAAAGCCAGGAATTCTAACACTAGGCCACCAGAGAACTCCTGTCTTCACATGGTCCTCCCCCTTTGTGTGTCTGTGTCCTAGTCTCTTCTTAGAAGGACACCAACCATATTGGATTAGGGTCCATCCTAATGACCTCTCTTAACCTTCAAGGCCTGTTTAAAGACCCTATCTCCAAATACAGTCATATTCTGAGGTACTAGGGGTTAGGACTTCAAGAGGTCAATTAGGATGGATGGGAGCAACAATTCAATCCATAACAGGAGGGTTAATCCAGGTACCATGTCATGGGGTGGAAAGCACAATGGAACAGTAATCCATGAGCTTGCACTTCAGTTCCTTCCCGGTAACCTTGGGGCAAATCCCTTCACCTCTTAGGCCTTGGGTTGCTCATCTGTAAAGTGAAACTAATGATGCCTTTTCTGAGGCTGGGAGTCAGAGTACTTAATGATATAGAAGGACATGGGCACCAATGCAAGCTTGGGGCAGGGTCCTGGCGGGCACTTGGTCAGCCATTAAAGTTTTAAGTGCTGGATGTAAGGAGGACCCAGGAGTCCCAAGGACAGGGTGGCTGAGAGGCTACCGAGGGGAGTTGGAGTACTAGCTCCTTTTTTCTTTTAACTAATAAATATGGAAATATTTCAGTATTTTTGCACTGTTATTTATTTATTTTCTTTTAGTTGTGCTGCAGAGCATGCAGGATCTTAGTTCCTCCATCACTGATCAAACCTGTACCCCCTGTAGTGGAAGTGCAGAGTCCTAACCATGGACCACGAAGATAGTCAATATTTCTAACCAAGGACTTCCTTGGTGGTCTAGGGTTAAGAATCCATGCTTCCACTGGAGGGGACACAAGTCCGATCCCTGATGGAGGAGCTAAGATCCTGTATGCTGTGTAGACAAAAAAATTTGAATTAAACAATTTTTTTCCCCTAACCGGTAGGACCATACTGGTGCATATCCAGGGGGCTTGCTGGGTCTGATTTTGGACACTTGAGAGCCAGGGGTGGGAAAGTACCTTGAGACGGCCAGTCTTAGAGGAATATTGCCGTTCAGTCTCCGATGACCCTGCCCCTAAAGACCTTCCCTCTGGCTCCCCACGCAGGCCAAGCTGATCGTCCCCAACAGCACGGCGGGCCTGATCATCGGCAAGGGGGGCGCGACCGTGAAGGCCGTGATGGAACAGTCGGGGGCTTGGGTGCAGCTCTCCCAGAAGCCAGAGGGCATCAACCTGCAGGAGCGCGTGGTGACGGTCAGCGGCGAGCCCGAGCAGGTGCACAAGGCCGTGAGCGCCATAGTGCGAAGGTACAGGAGGATCCCCAG
>SJXQ01008293.1:382650-393346 GCA_006408695.1 Aepyceros melampus | reverse complement strand
CTGGAGGCATGGCCCACATCCCAGTTTGATTTGGGAGAATCCCAAGATGTGCCCCCTCACCTGCCCCCAGTGCTGAGGATTTCAGTATTTCAGTATTAACTCCTAAAGGGATGGGGTGCACAGATCACCTGGCAGGGAGGTGGGAGAGGTGTGGAAAGGATGACTCAGTTTTCCCCATCTATGAAGTGGGCTCATCCTCTAAGTTCAGTAAGGAGTCTGCATGAAATACTGGTGGAGTCAGAGGAGTTAGAATCTCTTTCCCCTTTCTCTGGGACAGATAGGGGAGGAGAAGACTGGGGATGGGGATAGGACTATCTTTGGAGAGCTGATTGCTAAATCCTTGTTAGGACCTCTAGCTTCTCCCAGGCTTGTTCTCTGTCTTAGAAAGTGAGGGGAACTGGAGGACCTCTAAAGCTCCTGGGATATACCCCAATCCTTAGATTCAAAGCCTGAGGCCCAGGGTTGGTCCCCTGCCTGCTGCCCAGTCCCCACATTCCACTTCTTGGGTCCAGACCTTGTCTGGAAGGGAGCCAGTGATACAGGTTTAGCTCCCAGGACCTCAGGGTCCAATCAGGATTAACACCATCACCACCACCACAAACAACAACACACACACACACACACACTCACACACACACAGCATAGCAAAGGCACAACCCCAAGCAGAGTCAGGAGAGCCCAGGGTTAAGGTTTTGGAGTCAGGTGAGTTTAGATCCCAGTGCTGCTATGTCACCTTGGGACTTTGAGGTGCTGAACCTCCATTTAACATTTCTTAAAAATATTATTTCTAGTAGTTTATGCTAGGATTCACTAAAAAAAAAATATACTGAGCATCTACACTGAGAAAGGCACTGTTCTAGGTGCTGAAGATAAAACAATTAGCAGAAGAGATTCAAATAGCTCTGCCTTCCTGGAGCAGACTTACTGCTGGGATCTGGGAATCTTCCTTGGCCCAGAGCCTGGCACATGGGACTGCAAACAATTCAGGAGTTGCAAACCGTAGGCCTGCAGGCAGGTCTGGTGCACACATCACCTCATTCGGCCTGAAGAGGATTTCCTGTGAATTTGGTGCCAGCATTTAAACCTTGGGAGACTACTGCAGAGGGGCCCCCTCTTGAGAAATCAGATGTGGTCTGAGTGTTGATTGTCACCTGGTCATGATGGGCAGTGAGGCAGTCATCCCCACATCTGGGGCAGGTAGTCTCAGCCCCCTTACTGCTCATTTGTGTTCCACGCCTGGCCTCTGGATGCATTTTTGTTTGCAACCCATGTTGTAAATGTTTAATGCTAACATCCTTACATCTTGGAGGTGTCAGAGATGCCTCTTGGCAGGTGATGATGTGCTGGGCAAGAGGAAAGATGAAGTTTGAGGCGGAGAGACAAAGAGATGGGTTTAGGGGCTTCCAGGTGGCGCAGTGATAAAGAGTCCACCTGCCAATGGGGGAGATGCTAGAGACCTGGGTTCCACCTGAGTCAGGAAGATCCCCTGGAGTAGGAAATGGCACCCCACTCCAGTATTCTTGCCTGAAGAATCCCATGGACAGAGGAGCCTGGCGGGCTACAGTCCATGGGGCCGCAGAGAGTCAGACATGATTGAGTGCACACACACACTGTAATTGTGGTGTGACCAACCAGGGCACCTCACTTCTTCCTTTGGGTCTCCATCTCCACATCTGGAAAACACCTAATCAAGCTGTACTTACCTTCTGGAATATTCCAGAAAGACTCCAAAAGCAAATCACTTCATAGGACCTGATACATGGTACTTAGCACATCATATTCACTGGATCATCCCTTCCAGCTGAAAACAATAAAAATGATTCTAGAGGAGGGCAGAAACCAAGACAGGATGGGAGGCAAAAGGAGAGTGAGGCTAGGACAAAGTAAGAGACATCCATGGGGATGAGGAGCAAGGCAGACATGGAGAGTCATCCTCAACTGCTTGGGGTGTGTTTTTTCATTCACTGTCATTCATTAATTCATTCAACAGACATTTATTGAGCACCTACTATGTTCTCAGTCCTGGGGACATGGCAATGACTGTTGTAAGTCATAGCTCTTGGGTGCACAGGCTGAGCATCATAGCCCCAACTCAGCACATAGCATAGATGCTCAAAAGTCTGGTCCCTTGTGCCACAGGCACTTCTGATCCTGGCCTCTGACCCTCCAGGATTATCTGATATTCAGAAATATCACCAAGCCAGGCCCATTTTCAGGAAAAGTAAAGGAATGTTCCACCAGTAACCTGGAAACTTGGAGGGTTGAGGGGCTGGGGGGTTGGGGAGGTGGAGTTTGGTCTCAGTTCTGCTGTGTGACTTGGAAAAACTCTCATGGCCTCTCTGGTCCAGGAGATGGAAAAGAAAGGAGAAGAAATCGGGATGCAGGTGAGTAAGGGGGCATTCCTAACTTCCCCAAAGATTCTAGATCTTCTCTGGTAGGGGAGGGGGAGAATTGAGGGGAGGAACCTCGATGAGAAGAGAGATGAAGAAAGAAGATGGAGGAGTTGCCTGGAGAGGAGAGATGGCCCTAGAGACAGGGCTGGGGTGGGAGGATGGAGGGAAGAGGGGGCCTGGGCGGGGATGTGGGGGAGAGGTGTCAGGATGGCTCTGAGAGGCCATTCCAAGGTCCTTAAGCATGAATGGTGGCAGAGGGAGACCAAGCGCAAACCGGAAAGCAAACAAGGCAGAAACAGAGATGGAGACAAGAGTTGCCAGATGTAGCAAATAAAAATCTTGTATGTCCAGTGAGATTTAAACTTCAAATAAAAATTAATTTTCCTACTTGTAAGTACATCCCATGCCATATTGGGGCCATCCATCTACTAAAATATTAGTTCTTAAAATATTAGTTCAAGGGACTTCCCTGGTGGTCCAGTGTGCTTCCACTACAGGAGGCATAGGTTTGAGCCTTGGTCAGGGAACTAAGATTCCACCTTGCAGTGTGGCCAAGTTAATTAAATCAGAAGGGTTTTTAAAATATATTAAGTGTCACTGGGCATCCTGTATTTTATCTGGCAACCCTAGAGGGAGGAGAACAGAGAGAGATCTGAGTAACCACAATAAAACCAGAAGTAGTCAGAGGAGCTGGGTCATCCAAGGTCTGGAATCCTAAATCCAGCATGCCTGGGTCTCTGCCTCTCTATGTCCCTGGGTCTCCATCTCTTTGTCTCACTATCCTTAACTCTCTATCTCTAAGGCCCCCAGCCTCCCTCTCTTCAAGCCTCCCTCTGATACCTCCACTCCTCTTAGTTCTTCAGCTTTCCACTACCCTCAGGAATCTGCCTCAGACATCAGAAGTGGTTACTTCGGCATTGTCACCCTTTCCCAAGTCATCAGGGGATTGGTCTTTCAGGGTAAGACTGGAGGGACAAGTGACAGACGTGAGGACTGCATTTAGGGTCACTACTCCTTCCTCGGGCAGGGTTGTTGAAATTGGGGCTGGGTCTAGGCTTTGGGAAAAGAGACCTTCTGTCAAAAGAATGCTCCATCATTCTTCTGGGAAACTTGGGATGGGGGGAGGGCCTTGGGGATTCTGACAAGTCAGAGACCATCCTCCTGCCTCCAACTGCCATGCCTTCCCGCATTTAGTCGCTAACGGGTCCTCTCTACCAACACTCCCACTCCAGCATTCAGGGAAGGTATCTGTGTCACCTTCTGCTCCCCTGTCCTTGTCTCTGCTTATGCTCCTTTCTGCCTGGTTTACCTTCAGTATTTCTCTGGATGTCTGTCTCACTCAGCACATCTTCCTCCTTTCCATCGCTCTTTCTTTTTTCCTTTTCATTTCAGCCCTTCTTATACCTGAAAGGTCTGTCTCTCTCCTAGCCTCTGCTAGAAGATGAGGTCTCTGTGTGTCTCTCTGATCACTTTTCCTGTTTCTGCCTGTGTCTGGTTCTCTTTCTACCTTGTCTCTGTACCTGTTATTGCTCAGTGACAGCCAAAAAATCCAGCAGAAAGGATTATTAGGTGGCTCAGATGATGAAGAATTCGCCTGCAATTCAGGAGACCTGTGTTCGATCCCTGGGTTGGAGAAATCCCCTGGAGGAGGGCATGGTAACCCACTCCAGTATTCTTGCCTGGAGAACCCCCATGGACAGAGGAGCCTGGCAGGCTACAATACGTGGGGTCGCAAAGAGTCGGACACGACGGAGCAACTAAGCACACACACACAAGGGACCCCGGCAGGACCTGGCAGGAGAAACAGCTTCCAGGCAGGAACTGCTCTCCTCTCCGCGATCAGGAAGCCGGCCACTGGCCCCACAACCACACCAGCTCTCTGAGACATACACTGGCAAGGCCTGGGCCTCGTGGCTGCCTTTCACCCCACTTACCTTGGTTGGAAATTCAAGCTTCCCGCGAAGGCATCTGATTGGTGAAACCTAAACCTCCGTCCGGAACGCCCAACCACATGGCATTCTGGGAAATGTAGTTTTTAGCTTGCCAGCCTTTGCAATCCCGAGAAAACGCGGTATGTATGTTAGTCGCTCTATTGAGTCCGACTGTTTACGACCCCATGGACTGTGGCCCGCCAGGCTCCCACGTCCACGGAATTCTTGAGGCAAGAATACTGAAGTGAGAGGGGCCAAAAAAAAGAATACTGGTATGGGTAGACATTGTCTTCTCCGGGGGAACATCCCAAGACCAGGATCAAACCCAGGTCTCCTACACTGAAGGCGGTTTATTTACAGCGGAATGAAACAGCTAAAACTGAGTGGAAAAGAGTTGAAGGGGTCCACTGACTCCCCAGTATTGTACCCACTCTCTGACCATCTCTGTTCCTATGTGCATCTGTTTCTAACAGTCAGGCTTTCTGTCTTATCTGGGTTTTGTGTTTGGGTGTTTGTTGCTTCTTTTACACCGTCTGACTTTATTTCAGCCCGTTCTCTGTTCTCTTTCTTCATTGCTGGTTTCCCCGCCTCCCCTTCATCTCTTTTCCCCGTTCCAGCTCCAGTTTAAGGGAGTTTCTTTCTTGACCCACACCCCATTTAAGTTGAAATGGAGGCTCAGAACTACAGGGAGGGAAGATATGGGTGCCCTTCCCTCCCCAGTTCAACAGACAAGCCAGAAAGAGGACCCAAGTTATGGAATTTCTCAGCGGCTCTCCCTGCAGGTGGGAAAAATCCAGCCCCCACAGGCGGGCAACAGGAACTGCAAGAGTTTGGTGAATTCCAGCCTGAGCTGGTCAATTCCCAGCTGGGTTGGCTGCAGGGGTATGGGAACCCAGCCCGGTCTTCAGCGGGTCAGATGTAACTAACAACCTGCTTCCTGGAAACGGTGGCGACCTCCACCTTCTACCTTTTCACTGTTCTTCTTACCCAGTGATCTTAGAACTGCAGGGAAATGGACCTACATCCTTCTCAGGAGGCATACGGTCATTCCAGAAACATTTAATATATACCTACTATCTGCCAGACATTGGGCAATAAGAATACATAACAAATTTCCCTATCCTGAGGATCTTACACTTTACTGGGGGAAATTGACAATAAGAAGGATAAATAACCAAATTATATAGTACATGAGATGATAACACATGTCATAAAGAAAAATGAGGCAGAGAAGGGAAATAGTGCTGGAAGGGAGGGACACTGTGATTTTCAATAAGGTGAATAGAAAGGCTTATGGAAAATGCAACATGTGATCAAAGACCTGAAGGAGAAGTGGGAGCAGGTCTGTGGCTATCTGGGAAAAGCATTCCAGGCAGCAGGAACAGCAAGTGCAAAGGTCCTGAGGTAGGATGTGCTAGAGAAGGTGTGGAATAGCAGGGAGGCAAGAGTGGCTGGGACAGAGTGAGCAAGGGGAGGGTGGAAGGACATAAGGTCAGAGAGGAGACAAAGGGGGCCATGTTATTTAGGGTCTTGTGGGTCAGTGCAAGACTTTGACTCCTAGTGAGAAGGAAGCCATGGGAGGGTTCCAGAGGGATGTGAGCTGACTCAGGTTTTAACAGGATCACTCAGACCATCATGTGGGAAAATTCTGCAGGGAATGGGGAGTAAGAGAGTAAAATAAACAGGAGAAGCCCACTGAGAAAGTGACTGCTATAGTTCAAGTGGCTGGACCAAATGCCATCTCTGGAGATGGAGAGGAATAGTTGGATGGCACATTCATACATGCTCAGTCACTCAGTCATGTCCAACAATCTGCAAAACGATGGACTGTAACCCGCCAGGCTCTTCTGTCCATGGAATTTTCCAGGCAAGGATACTGGAGTGGGTTGCCATTTCCTACTGCAGGGGATCTTCCCAACCCAGGGATCAAATCAACATCTCCTCTATTGCAGGCGGATTTTTATCACTGAACCACCGTGGAAGCCCAATTGGATACTGATAGAATTTGGAAGTAGCACTGACAGCATTTACTGGTAGACTGGATGTGAGGAGTGAAAGAAAAAGAAGTCAGGGAGGACTCCAAGTCACATAAAGTGCTTAGGATTGGAGTTCCAGTTAGGGTTAGGAATATTAATAAGTGTCAGGCTAAAGCCTAAGGTTAAGGATCAGAAGCAATCAATATCGGAGAAGGCAATGGCACCCCACTCCAGTACTCTTGCCTGGAAAATCCCATGGACAGAGGAGCCTCATGGGCTGCAGTCCATGGTGTCACTAAAAGTCGGACACGACTTAGCGACTTCACTTTCACTTTTCATTTTCATGCATTGGAGAAGGAAATGGCAACCCACTCCAGTGTTCTCGCCTGGAGAATCCCAGGGACGGGGGAGCCTGGCGGGCTGCTGTCTATGGGGTCCCACAGAGTTGGACACGACTGAAGGACTTAGCAGCAGCAGTAGCAGCAGATCTGGAATTGACGGGAGGCGTGACTTAACGAGTTTACGTCTGGGATTGGAGGAGCGGTGAGGGGCGTGACCAAATGGTTGTGGGCGTGACTAAGGAGGGCAGGACTTCAGGAAAGGGGAGGTAGCTGACTTCTTTAGTCCTGGGATTTGGGGGTTGAGGAGGGGGCGTGGTTCCGGGCCTTGCTGGGTTTGGGCTGGAATGAGAGAGAGGTTGCAGAGGGTTAATCTTGTAACTCGGAGAAGGCAATGGCAACCCACTTTGTAACTAGTCCGGGGAGTGGAAGATCCGGAAAGTATCGAGGTGGCGGTTCCAGCCTCTCAGGAATGCACAGGATGACAAACATAATAACATCCAACTGACACACAGTGAAGCACCCAGAACGCACTGGATAATGACACACTGAATCGACTAGGCCGCCCACGTTGAGGAACCCCCACCACAAGCTGAGCCCTATGCCTGACACCTGACAAATACCATCTCCTTGAATAATTCCAAGGCTCTGTGAAGTAGAAACTATGATTATCTCCATTTTATAGAAAAGGAGGCACAGAGAGGCTAAGTTAACTTCCCCAAAGCCACCCAGCTGGTGAGACATGAGGTTGGAGATGGAGCCAGACAATCTCCTTCCCGAGTCAACGCTTTGATTTACTAAGACTCGAATACTCCCGCGGAGTCCTGACAGATTTAACTTGGAGGGATTCCTGGCTCAGTGGCTAAAACCACAGACTGCAGGTTTGTTTCTGACTACCTGCGTGATGGTGGGAAAGGCAGTTTTCCTCTCTGGTTCTCATTTTCCTGTCTGGATAACGAGGATCACCAAGCACCTTCCCAAGACGTTCCTCCTTGGGTTGTTGTGAACACCGAGTTCGTGCTCTAAAGCACACAGAGCAAAGCATGGCACACACTAAATGTAGATGTGAGTATAAATAGCCGTGAGCCTCCGGTGACCTGTGTGAGGGGAGCAGCACAGACCCAACCAGTCTGCACCTGAGCATTCAGGTGTGAACCCCCTGAAATCACACACAAAATTGCATACGTTTCCATACAATTTTTATAAGATTCCCCAATGGTGAGAGAAGCACAGAGGTAGAGACAAAGACATGACCTTGTTCTAAGCAAGGGTGAAAGGGACCTCAGATGATATCACTCTCTGCTTACAACTCCCACCCCCACCTCAGTGGTTCGCACTTAAAAGTTTTCACTACCTATGTGGTCTGCAGAGTCCCACTACACAGACCAGCCCACCAGCCTGATCTAGAGGGGACCTGGACTCAGCCTCACTTGCTCCCCTGAGCCCCCATTCCCTCCCCCAGCACTCTCTCTGCTCATCAAATATATCAATTGTTGTCTAGTCTCAAGAACCTTTTATATTTGCTTTCCCCCCTTCTTTCCTACTCAAAAGCACAGGGATGTTGGGACTTCCTTGGGGGTCCAGTGGTTAAGAATCTGCCTGCTAATACAAGGGAAATGAGTTCGATCCCTGGTCCAGGAAGAGTCCACATGCCACAGGGAAACTAAGCCCCTGTGCCCCTGCTGAGCTTGCACTCTGGAGCCCATGAGCGGCAACTGAGTCCATGGATCGCAAGTAGAAAGGAGCTCCCATTCACAGCAACTAGAGAAAGCCCGCTCACAGCAAGGAAGACCCAGCATGGCTATATATATATACGTAACATTTATAAGGTACAAGGAGGTTGACACTCCTAACATTCTACCTCAAACTCTGCCTCACCCCACCCCTCTTTAACAAAGAGTCTGTTTTACAATCTTCATAGCACTTAATGCTGTTCATTCATTCATTCAATATGTCTTTACTGAGTGTGTGTGCGCCAGATGCTGTTCTAGGCACAGATTCAGCAGTAAACAAGACACACGCCCTGCCTTCACCAGGGGTCACCTTCGACATGGTAACTATTCGCTTATTTGCTGGTCTGTTGTCTTCCTCCTCCCACTTCGCGCCCAGCTAAAAGGTTTGCTTGGTGAGAATGAGAATTTCAGTCTCCCATCTGATGATAAGCACTTTTAAAAATGTTAAAATGTATCCTAAACAGGATCTTCACATAGCCTCCAAGGGTTATCCCACCAATTATTATACTTGGTAATGACGAAGGGGAGAGGGAGTGTACGTAGAGGTGAGATCTGGGACATCACCAGTGACAGACACTCTGATGTCCTGTGTCCCGCTCCCCCCCCAGCATGTGACAGCCCTCCTAGCACAGGACAGGCTAGCACTATGTACTATGATTGCTCCAAATGCCTATATATAATTATGAGGGAGTCATCAGACAAACCCAAATTAAAGGACATTCTACCAACTACTTAGCTGTCTTTAAAAAAAAATCATGAAAGAAAAAAAAGGGGAATTGTTGTCAATTAAAAGAGACTGAAGAGATATAACTAAATGAATTCTAAATTGGATCCTGGATATAAAGGAAAAAAATCAAACACTGCTATAAGACATTATTGGTAAGTTGGGATGATTAGGACATTTTAAACATGTATACTTTAAAAAAATAATTTTTTTTTTTTTGGCCACACAATGTGGCATTTGAGGTCTTAGTTCCCTGACTAGGGGTGGAACTCACACCCCCAGCAGTGGAAGTGTGCAGTCTTAACCACTGGACCACCGGAGAAGTCCCCACTGACCACTCTCTGTGTCCCTACCCCTCTATTTTTTTTCTATACCACACAGCCTTACCTGAGATATATTTCACTTGTCTATCTTATTCATTTTCTATAGAACATTCCAGCTCTCTAAAGGCAGCGATTTTTGTATTTCTTGTTCGTTGCTTTATCTTTGGCACCTAGAACAGGGCCAGACATGAGTTATGTAGTAAGTAAATATTCGTTGAATGAATGAGCAAATATTCCTCCACCTCTCAGTGCCTGCACAATCTCTTCTGCTCTGCCTAGAACTCTTCTACAAATCTTTAGCAAGGGAATAAAATTTTAAATGATGGCTAAAGCTCACTGTGTACCTGTTCTAATAACTTCACCTGTGTTGGTGGCTGTCCTCCTCAAAACAGCCTCAGAGTAGAGGATCTTAATGCTCTTCCTTTTTGTGAAATGCAAGAAATGGAAGTCCAGAGGGGTGACATCATTTGCTAAAAGTCACACATCTGGAAGCAGCCTTGCTGAGGTTAAACTCAAGCCCTCTGGCCACAGGGGCCACACACCCAGCCACTTTATTTTCCTTTCCTGCCTCTCATTTCCATCTCTCTCCTGGAATCTCTGTCCCTGTCAATCCCTGTGAGGGTGAATATGTGCCTTTTTCTGCACACCTTGATTGGAGTCCAGGCTAACTGGATAACATTGATGAGAGATGTCACTTCCCTGAGCCTCAGTTTCCTGCTCTGTAAAATGGGAATACTACCCCACCACCTGACAGAGTTGTGTTGAGGGTTTCCTGAGATTGCACAGGCCATCACCCAGTAAGTGGAGACCATGAGGACGATGGCCGTGACCTCCTTGGTCTCCGGGCATCTCACTCAGGTCTCCATCTCCCCCATCTTGGTCTCTGCACAGGTGTGTCCTTCCGTCTCTTTGAGATTCTTTGCTGCCCCTCTGTGTCTCTCCCCCTCTTTCTCAAGGTTTCTCTTCTCCGGACTTACCCTTGTTCCTGCCCATCCCTCTCTGGAACCTCCCTCCACCCACTCCATGAGCTGTTTCTGGCAGACATGAGCCTGAGATGGAAACTCACAAGTAAACAGGGAAGCTGTGGAGTCTGGTCCGTTGAGAGTGGTGAGGCGGAGCTGTGGGGGTGGAGGTTACCATCAAGTAAACACCAGGCTGATGAATTTCTCATCAGTATCATCTCTGACTTTCTCTCAGTACACAGCAGCAACCGCACCCAAAGCGACTTGTCTGAAGAGGATGTCCTTCAGTTACTTATCCCATAAAACATGGCAGGGT